>BCKM01000003.1:285082-487874 GCA_039545415.1 Udeniomyces megalosporus | reverse complement strand
TCGACAGATGAGAGGACAAGAAGGTGTAAGCTTGTTGATTTTTGACAGAGCTTGCTGCGTGCAAATCTCGCAGATGATGTCCGTTGTGTGAATCCATACGGGATATATCTAAGCCTGGCTTGACAGGAATTGTTTAAGCTTCTCCATCGCTCTTCCTCTGTGAGAAATCTTGTTCTTTTCCTCTTCAGACATTTCGGCGTACCTGATCAGTCACGAGTAAGTCGGATAGAGGCAAAGGCATCGTGAGGTGGCGACGATCTTTCGGTCAGACAAATCCACCGATGGTCAATGGGACAAAATAGTATCTGGGAATAGTTGACTCACGTCTGACCGTTTCCTTCCAGAGGCTCAAAGATGGGGTCCCAACCGAACTTCTTCGACCCTCGAGCAGGAACGATGGTTCCTTCAGTTCGACCTTCGAACAAGATAGGTTCCGCTTCAGAAGACGAGGCGTACGCGAAAGTGCAGACGGCGGTGGCTCTTTGGGATGGGAAGCCTGAGAGCATCGTGTTGAGTCCTAGATCAACCAAGGATGAATCAGGGAGGGAATTGCAGGTCAGACCGGGGGTCAGCACAGATAGTTATCAGTGACGAGTCATCATGATGTAAAATCGGTAAGAAACGAACCCTCATGTCCAACATTAGCCATGAAATCTTTGATGTAAGGTCCAGGAAGACCGTTGAGTGCTTCAAAGCAGAGTGCTGTGTCCTCAGTCACACAAGGCGATTGAAGCTTTCCGAAGGCTGCCTTGACCTTAGCTGTCGCGACATCAGCGATGGAGCCTTGGATTTCAGGGACTAATGGGTCGAGAGAGACGGGGTTGGAAGACCAGACAGAGTGCAGTCAAGGTGACGGCCATAAGAAGCAATCGTTAGATAGGGTGATGTAACAGTAGACCAAAGAGTGAGGACAGAAAGAAGAATCGACCATTTGGCAAGATCGGGTCAGCCGAGTTCGATGACCGCATGTGCCTTCTCCCGCAAGGCAGGACTCACGATCATCGATGGCTCGACTAGTGACTTGGATTCCTGATGAACCAGCGGCGAGAATAGCCTGAGATTCGGACGAGATGAATCAGATGACCTCTAGGATTCGACTCTCTACTATCCGATAGACTTGATCGCAACAGAACGGCGGCATCTGAGCGATGTCTTTACCTTGACCTCTCGGAGCTTGTTGGCGTTCCCCGTGACAAAGACTAGGGTAAGTAGGCAGGCGTACGAGTAGAGTTCGGTTGATGAGCAGATCGGGTCAGCATTGAGCATCGTGGATAGGATTAGAGGAAGATGAAGGGGATGAACCAAACGACTTGGAAGACATTGCTCTAGGATACGGAACGGTGAGTCTGATGATGGTTCAAGCTCGTCAAAGAACGGCAAGACGGGGATTCGGTTGAAACGCGTTGGACCTTGGAGCCCTCAACCATCTCTACCGATTGACTCGACCACAACCATGAACATTCGACAAGCAACCGTGAGTCTGGATCATCCTCGATATCACCAAACATCAGCCTAACGCTCATCATGATTCACCTATTCGCCTCGGTATCTTAGTGCGATGACCTGTCCGTCAATAATCTGTTCACCGTATCAACCTCCTCCACTCATGTCGTGTGATTGACCCCTTACAGGATAGGCATGCAGCATGCTAACATTCTCAACCTGCCAGAAAACTATACCATGAAATACTGTAAGCCGAAGCTGACTCCCTTTCCATCCTTTTTCTGCCTTCCTGTCTCGTCCAGTCTCCCTCCTTCTGGCCAACTCAATCGATGGATCCTGACTCAACGTTCTATTTCGCCTTTGATCACTTGGTGCTCTCAATAATTAGACCTTTACCATTCCCTCACTTGGCCTCAGTTGTCGTACGTGGCGGAAGAGACTTCGACGGGCAAGGTCGTTGGATACATATTGGCCAAGATGTTCGTCGAGACTCTCTCTGCTCCGCTCATGTGTAGTGTTCTATGATGCCTCTGATAGTCATTCGCTGACGGGTGACGCTTGGGGGCTGTGCTCTTACCGTTCATCAGGGACGAAGATGCCGCTAAACCCCATGGACACGTCACCTCGATATCCGTTCTTCGAACCCATCGTCGTCTAGGTCTAGCGAATAAGCTTATGCGTCAATCTCAAGAAGCTATGGCGACCGTCTACAGGGCAGAGTACTGTAGCTTGCACGTCAGAAAGACGAATAGGGCAGCTATCAGTCTGTATCGGGATAGCTTGGGCTTCAAAGTGCATGACGTCGAGGTCGGATATTGTGAGTCTTGCCATGTTTCGCCATCTGCTCTATATTCCAGCCTTTTTATAGCTTCTGACAGGTTAACGCTACCAATCCTGTCCGTTCACTCTCAAGACGCCGATGGAGAGGACGCTTACGGCATGAGACTAGAGTTGACACTTGATGATAATTAATGACCTTTCAAGATGTCGTCAAGGGAACGAACTTTCATATCATCATCAGGACAGGTATCCGCTCAACACATCTTCGAATTTGGACTTGATCTCTTTTGACTCCAGACCAGTCGCGATGCTGAGCTGAAGCTGCATCCTTGACTTGACTGGGTTAAGGTACCCCGAGCTGATGACCTTACGGTCCGCAACAGGAACTACCGCTCCATTGTTGACTTTAGCATCGAAAGACAAGACCGACATGGCTCGTCAATATCAGGTCAGGATCAATGGGCAGCCGGACCAGACCATCTAGCTTACTCTTTGTCGCAGCGACGATGTGGACGCCGTTGGCGATGGCAGCGTTGACCGTCGGGAAGGAAGGCCCCGTGATGGATCCAGCTCCAGCGGCTACGGGAATCGCAGAATTCGAAGAGAGCAGAGGTTGACGGATCAGCTCTACCGATTGACCGCCTCACGATACAGGTATCTCGTCCAGTCTTGCCAAATCCCAATGCTCACCAGCAATCACGATTCCCTTTGATCCAGCCTTGACCGACGCATCGATCAGATCAAAGCTGAAATCCTGATGTCCGTAGAGGATATCGACTCGGGGCAATGAGCTGACGTTCGAGATATCAAAGGTCTGCTTGAAGGTTGATTCGGCGGGAGGGTAAAAGAAGAGAGGTTTCGTGGACAGGAAGGCACCGATGTAACCTTGCTCAAGAGCTTTGAAGGTGTCAAGCGTGTTTGCCTACATGATGTTCGTAGGAGAAGTAAGTCAGTACGTAAGACAGGTAATCGACTGATCAGCTCTACTCACGTTCGTCTTTTGGGTGTAGAACGCAGATCCTATCCTGTCGTTAAGAACGATCATTGCCCCTCTGTTCTTTGCCTCAGGATCAACGGCGAGGGTGACTGCCGAGAGGAGATTGTTCGGACCATCGGCTGAAATCGCAGTCGAGGGACGCATCTTTGGGACCAAGAATCGTCAGGATCGGCTCGGTATCCATACCAATCGGGGAAATTCGACGCCACTCACTGCCCCTACTACAACGACAGGCTTCCCGCAGTTGACCGTAGCATCCAAGAAGAATGCGGTCTCCTCGAGCGTGTCTGTGCCATGCGTCACGACCTGAATGTGCAGACAGTGGGGTCAGTCGATCTCCCCAATCTCCGAACAAATGTGAGACAGTAGGCTTCTCATGCTTACCAGTCCGTCGACAGTCGAACCCTCGCTACAAAGAACCTCGTTGGCTAGCTTTGCAATATGAAGGACAAGGTCCGACGTAACGTCTTGGGAACCAATGTTGGCCACTTGGCTTCCCACAACGTTGGTAATGTTGAGGATGTTTGGTACAGCTTGAGAAGGATGCAATGATTCGATAAATAACCAAGATGAATAGATGACGTGGATCAAGGAGAAAGCACCTCACCCTTGATGAGAGCTTCGACTCCAACGACACCAGCGGTGTAACCTGTCGAATCTGTATTGGACGCAGAGCTACCTGCAATCGTTCCACCTGTCGCGAAAATGACTACGTTGGGTAGGGATCTGATACGATTCGGTTGGTTGATTGAGGTGGGTTCAAGTCGATCGGAATAAGCACCCAACCAGTCTGCTGTGTAAGATGCTGTGCTTACTCATTGACGGGTGAGGCGTAAGTGACGTTCAATTCAGGAGGATAGTTGTCCCGTTTGGATACAAGGGGGGAGTGATACGGGCTGGTGGGCAAAGCGAGTGTTGACGGAGCCAAGACGGCGAGTGCAGCGAGGAGGGAGGAAGCGAGCATGCTGGGTCGGGAAGGGATGTAGAGACGGGTTTAGTTGTTATTGAGAGGATCAGGATGTAGATCAGGAAGAAGCCTTTTGAGTCGAGCCAAGAGAATACAAGGTGAAAAAAGCGGCAATCTGATGAAATCTCCGACGCGATGAGATAAGGCTGCTGACGGAGGTGAGTGAAGAGGCGATCTTGACCGTTCCAAGAAGTGAGATGGACCTTTGTCCGGGAAAGCCGATGAAACGACGTGCATTAAGAGGTTAAGTGGTTAGGGTCATCACTTTCAGCTTCATGGCTATCAATCAGTAAAATGGACAGAGAAAGGTCCAATCTGGTACGACAATGGTCTTGGCTAAGTGTCTCGTCATCTTCACAGTACCCGTACGCTATGCGGACGGTCGTCCAGGACTGCCAACGCTGGGCAAGCGAAAGATAAGGGATGGCGCCGAGATGGAGCCGGTTTCGGCGGGACAAGCGATCTGAAATGTGCACTCAGCAGTATCTCTAGATAAACAAACCAGCGCACGTTCAATCATGCATCCGGGTCATAAGGAGTAGAGATAGGGGATCGATGAAGATGAGTGCTGAAGGACGTGCTGGAGGGAGGGAAGAGAATCGTGCACGCCTGAATGCGATGATCACGTATTGAGTCTACAGTTCTTTGTTCACTGTTTAGATCGAAGCTACGCTTAGCGTCCACCACCCTTGTCAAGGTCATGGGGCAATGAGAATCGTGAAAAACATGCATACATCAATCATTCGCAAGGTTCCTCTCTGACTAACTACCTCTGCCCAGTCCCTATTCCCTACTCCTGTCGAATTCGAATGAGCGCTCTCTGCTGTGGCGACAGCGATGCGAGCCGCTCTTCGAAGGGTAACGGAATACGTGCAGTACCCTGTACGATCAAGTCAACCCCTCGAGCCCCGACGCATGGTAAATCGAAGGATCTGGTTCTCAACATCGTGTCGAGAATCCTATCCCATCCTCAATAGATGTCATAGCCCGTTCCGCTCGCAATTCGGCGATAGCGAGGCGTCGCTTGAGTTCGATATTTTCGCCTTGTCGTTGAGCCGACATGAGGGCTGAAGCGTGGACGGTCGGGAGTGTATGATACTGCTTGAGTGGGAGAGCGTAACCTGGCGAGGATTCTGAGCGGGATGGAACCTTCAAGGAGGGTTCAACCTCGGTCTCGCAGGCGCCTGCCGGTCAGGCCTCAAGCATGCTCTCGTACTATCATCTACCGAGCCGTTCACTCTCTGACTAGACGACATTCGACGTCTGATCCTTCCTATTCACGTCATTCAGATCTGAGTTCTACCTTGTGAACTGGGCAGTTACATGTCTGTCACCCGGCGGTTTAATCTTCCCTTGACCTTCTTTCTCTTTTCTCTTCCCTTCCCTTCTCTTTTCTTCCCTCGGTAGAGCTCGCGTTTCTATCGGATCTGGTTCAATCTTCAGATTATCCGAGTTGTGTACGTGCCTGAGTCTCGCGAAACGGCCCGTATCGATGTAATCAAGTCCTCCCAATCATCAGCTTTCAGTCCCCTTTTCCTCTCTCCCTCTCCCCTCACATCCACCCGCACCCAGATACCTCACTCTACACATACCTCACACTTTCCTTAGTTCTCTTCCTCACGTGCCCTTCACCCAGCATCTTGCGACTCATCCCGACTCGACGAGACCTGCACCCGCTTTTCTCCTCCTTGTTGACTACATCCAGCATCGAAGAATAGTCAACGCTCTCTTCATCAGGCATCGTCCAGACCAACCATGCATCAACACCACCGCGCCAGATCGAGTTTCGTCTTCAACCCAACCGATAGAGGGGCGAATGAGTGCGCTCTAGGTCTGACAGGTGACGATGGACTGCGTATGGGGTTCAACTTTGCAGATTCAGACGAAAGTGCGACGGACAAGATACATTGGCAAGAGTCGGTGGCCATGAGTTTGCTCGATGCCGTGAGTCATGCATTCATCTATCTGGACCTGGAATGCGGTCACATGCAGCTGATCGCTGCACCCGCTCACCGATCATCCAGGCATCTCAACGCAGCCCACCTACTCCATCCCACTCCGTTCCTCGCTCACCTTCATCTGGTTTCCTCAAGCACTTTACCGTCGCCTCACCCTCTTCTTCTCGCGCAACCGTCCCTGCTCGATCACCTTCAACACCATTCCTTTCCCCTTCCTCTTCTTGCTCGCCACTGACTCCATCTCCAACTTCGTCTACTCTTGGACCCGAGACACCTCCCTCCACCATCAACGATGCTATTCACCATTCACCTCCTCGATCGTCCTCCTACCCATCTCGATTCCTCGCGCCTCGCAAATCGAGCGACCGCCTTGGCTCTCTATGGAAGAAGGCGAGCATCGGCAACTTGCGCTCGGACCTTGATTTCGAGAGGGATAGGCCCAATGACCCAGTGACTCGATCGACGAGAAAGCTCAAGACCAAGAAGCACGCGCCGTTTGGTCCAATCAAGGACGAAAATGTAATCGCTCCAGACCATCCTCTGTCACCAAAGGGCATCGAAGGGGGCCCTCAAGTTGCGGCTCGCGAGAAGAGTCTCGGTCGTCGGTCAGGAGGGAGCCTCAGTCGACGCATCTCGAGGAGCTTTGGCAAGACCGAAACGAACGTACCCGATATCAACAGACTAACCCGGTTCAGCGAAGCCCTCGCTCTCGACGTCTCCCCTCGGTCGAGCTCTTCGAGCGAAGTACCATTCAGTGCTCTCTTCCCCCCAGTCGTACCTCGACCTCCATCCGCCTCTTCGTTCGCCTCTACCTTCGATACCGACTCCCAGCCAGATTTGTTCGTCGACCTTCCTCCGACGCCGACTGTGTACAACTCTCGCCCACCGGCACCACCTCCCTTCCTTGGCTTTGGTATCCGCGCGTCCTCATGTGGATCGTTTTCATCTCATCTTCCGTCATCCGTGGAGTGCGACGAATCTGAGTCAGGTCTTCTCGCCCCAGCCAACGTCGACCAGGCCGAACTGTTTGAGAGGGTTCGTGCATCGTTCGCTCGACCCCGCGACAACAACATCAACATCAACACATCACTCTCTCCCACCTTAGACACCCCTTCACTTTCTCCCGCGTTCGAGGTTCCCGACCCAACCTCTACTCAGTCCCCCATCGACGACGATACGATTAGCTTGGGCAGTCATGACCACGATCGACAAGAGTCCAACGCTAGCTACCTAACAGGTAGCTCAGCTAGCGACATCGAGGACGCCGAGATTGTAATCGCCGAGATCGGGATCAGGGAATTGTCGGGCTATAAATTCGGAGCGGGCACTGTAGTCTTGTCAAGGACGCTTGGTGGTGAGTTGTGCTGCTGCCTGATCGACAGCTCTACACCATATCCCCACTGACAGCTCAACATGTCCAGATGTCTCACCGATGCACAGGGATTCGCTGGCTTTACCTGATGACGAAGAACTACAGAGTTGGCTCGCCCATGCCAAGACCAAGCCGGAGCTGGTCGAACTCCACTCGCGCCAATCCTCCTCAGCTTCCTCAAAGTTTTCTTGCTCTGAGACCCCAACACTAGCCTCCGAAGCGGCTTTCCGATCCCTATCCCTTCCTGCCGACCTGTCCCTCGCTCCCGTTCCGCCGCCCCGATCCACTACGCCTGTTGCGACTCGCAATCTGCCTTCCCTTCCCATCTTCGTCACTGAAGCTACACCAGAAAAGGCACAGCCCGTGGGAGATGAGTTATGCTTCACTCATCCGAAATCTTCGAAGGATGATGAGCCTATCAGCAAAGGCAGTGCCAGTAGCAAACAGGAGTCTCGTCGATCCGACTGCTCAGACGCAAAGTTCGTCATCTATCCAAAGGGACAAGACAGAGCCTGGATCGCGGTCCCCGTCGAGGACTTGATCACACCGTCCTTGTCGACGCCTTCCCACTCCGATAACTCCAGCTCCTCACTCTCGACGCCCTCTTCTGCTGGCTCTTCATCCACTACACTCGGCAATTATACGCACAGTCGAGCCGACTCGAACCAGACTATCTCTTCAGGGTTTGCCGGTCCTTCCTTTGACCCACGTCCGAGATCATCGACTACCGCGACCCACTCCTCCGGTCTTTCTTCTCTCGTTGATTCCTACTACTGCTCCTCGCTCGCCCGCTCCAATAGCTCGACTCCCACCAACGCTCACTTTTCACTCCCGCCTCCTGCCGGCACCGACCGCGAGTACCATCGCCCCCTCTCGATCCGATCTTCGACTTCTTCAGACGAGTCTATCTCCTCGTACTACAGCGCCTCAAGCCTGGAACCCGACAGTATGGACGCGCAATTCAAGGATAAAGATGACGAGGATGACGAAGATGATGAGAAATTGGAGGAAGAGTTCCGAACCAATTGGGGTCTGGACCTCGAGAAATCACGAATGGAGCTTCTGGCTCTAGAGGGAGAAGTGGACGAGAAGATCATTGTCGAGGCCACTGCTTGGCCCATGCCGCCACTGCGCCGAGCGTGGAGAGCAACTGAGAGCGAGGTGATTGTTGAGATTGAATTGCTCAGTAAAGGAATTGAGGTGAGTGGTCTGACCCAGCTTCCGACTTATTTGGCTCCATCTACGTACTCATTTCATTTGATCTCCTCATCGCAGTTTTTTCCTCGCACCGGTGTCCCTCAGGAACCTCGTCATCGGCTCTTCGTTCAAGAACACCACAATGTCGAAGATCGCACACCTCTATCGTACCGATCCCTCAAGCGACAAAATTCCCTGACCACGATGCATCACTTCGTCACTGCTGAAGATGAGGAACCCGGGATGATTGCTACACGATCAGGAAGAATCGGGCTCGGCTGGATGAAGCGAGGCCATGCTAGGGCGGCCAGACGGGTCTAACCAAGTCGTGCCTGTTTTGTTTCTTTGCTTTCTCTGATGCTTGCTCTTTTCCAGTCGTTTCTGTATCAAGTTCTAGGTCGCTCACCCTCCATGAGCTGCGGACACTCCACGAATTTTCGCCTCATCTTGTGTCGTTCTATGCCAGGCCGTTATATGATTTAGTGTTACGTTCGCTCCGTTCGATTCCATGACTTTGTATGATACTTATACCGAGGTATTGCACGTTGAGTGTTGCTTCGGATCGCGCCAGTACGTGACTGAAGCAGACAAAGACGAAGAAAATGGTCACGAGATATTCGGCCTAACGCCCGAACTTTTGGAATTCCAACCAAGTTCCAACTTCCCTGCTCCTCCTTCTCTTTCCTTCTTCTGCCTCAACGTAATCAACATGACCCCTAAGCAGCTCGTCGTCTACGATTTCGATTGGTACGAATCACATCTCCCTCTTATCGTTCTCTCATAGCATCAAAGCTGATGGCTCCAAACGCTTCCCAACCTCTAGGTCCCTTGTCGACCAGGATACCGACCGATACGTCCTCGAGGCGATCTACACTCCTCTCCGAAGGGAAATGGAGGTGCTCGCCAAGCAAGGCGTTCAATGGACCGACATTGTGTGGGTCTAACATCCATCATCCAGTCCTTTTCTGTAGAAACGTACCAAACATGTTCGACTCGCTCATCTCCTGACATGACGTTCGGACTCAACTCGGGTTTTGAATCGATCATAGTGCCCAGACCGTGAAGAAGCTTCAGGACACTCAAGGTACCAGTCGGGCGGAGATCGAAGACGTCCTCAAGGGCTTGCCTTTCGTGCGTTCCCCCTGTCTAAACGCCCTTTCTTTCTCCACCAAGGATCGAGATCTTCTGTTTAACAGAAAAAAAAAACAGCTAACACCTTTGATCCCCGCTCTCTTTGTTCCGCGATATGATAGCACCCCGCCATGAAGCGAGCCATCCTTTCCCTCAAGGAATGCCAGACCCCTTCGACTTCATTCTTTTGCTTGTCTAACTCCAACCAAGTCTACATTGACGTCATTCTCAAGGTTGGTTTTACTACTACATACTGATCGACAACGAATCTCACCTGACGATCCTTTTTATACGTCCCGTTTCTTCCCCCCCCCCCCCCCCTTCGCTTTACGCATTTTCCATCGTCAACACCAGCATCATAACCTTGAGAACTTCTTCGAGCGCATAACGACCAACGTCGCCTACTGGGATGAGCAAGATAAACTCATCGTCAAGAGAAGGGTTGACCCTAATGGTCCTCAGCACGGTTGTAAAGTTGGATGCTCAGCAAACATGTGCAAGGGTGAGAGCGCTCTTTCTCGTTCAAACAAACCAGCCTTCATTTCAATCACTCAAAAAAAAAAAAAAAAAAACGTGATCGATCCCTTGCTCACTTTGATTGAATCCTTCTCCATCTTTCGCTTTGTTACCTTTTTTTTTTTCTTTCTCTCTATTTTCTGCCCCAACTAGGTGAGGAGCTTGAAGCTTACCTCAAGGAGAATGGACCCTTTGATCGAGTCATTTACGTCGGAGATGGTGGAAACGATTTCTGCCCTCTACTTCGACTTAGGTCGTACGTTCTCTATATCACACCTAAACGACATACGTATCATGACTCATATCCTTCTCTGACGTTWCCCCCCCCCCCCCCCTTCCCTCCTTTACAGAACTGATCTCGCCCTCGTCCGAGAAGATCGAGAACTTCAAACTCGGATCGCAAAGGAAGGGTCCTCAGCTGGTCTCAAGTGTCGAACTGCCTACTGGGAAATGGGTTGGGAGATTGAGGAATTCTATTCCGAAGGTGGTATCGCTAGAACTGGTTTCTAAAGGGGGAAGAACCTCTTCTTTTACCCGTTAGAAGGGATGAAATATCTCGTAGAGGACCAAGGGTTGGGGAGGAAGGGGGGGGGGGGGGGAGGAGATTTCTGTCGGACACTAAATCTCATTGTGTATGAAGAGCTAGGGCAGATAAGGAAACGATCTTGATGACGACGACGACGAGTAGCAGCGACCCTGAAGTTCCGAGCCTTTTTCACCGTCAGAGAACATGTTAGGGAAGGAAGGAGGTATAAATCATGATTCTATAGAAACCCAAAAGAAAATCAAGCGGTAGAGTGAAGAGAGAGTGCATGTGCGTGGTGGTGAGAAGGTGACTTGAGGCAAGGCCGAGTCAGATAGGATAAAGACTCCAAGGGGAGTCTGATTTTGTCTCGCGAATCTGTCTACTTGTTCTCAGGCTTCCTGACGACGAAGAGATGCATAGGGGAGAAGAGACCCTGCTGACCACCTTTGACAAGAGCGTCACCGGCCAATCGAAGAGTCTCTCCGACTGTAGAGGAGTGAAGGAGAAACAGTCACGAAAGTATCCAAAAGGAGTCAGGATCGAGTGAAGACCGAGAGAGACGAAGGAAAAAAAAAAACAATGACGACGAGACAGCGTCGATAGAAACGATTCTCCTTAACTCACCCTCATGAGTTCCCTTTGGAACCAGACCGAGCTTCTCGATACCCCAGAGAACGTTGTGGGTGACCATTTGACCGAGCTTCGAGGTTCGGAGGCAGGTCAGGATGTCGTAAGGAGTCTGAGCCTGATGAAGCGAGTGTCGAGAGGAGAGGTTTGGTCAAGTGATCAGTCATCTGATGACGGTTTAATCGACATTCCTACGAGACGATAGCGAACCTTTCGGATGTCTCCCTCGAGAGGGTAGAACCATTCGAGGTCGGTTCCAGCCTCACGCAAAGCAAGGTCCTCGTCAACGAGGACTGTCAAGGACAAAATTGCGATGACCAACCCATGCGCGTCAGTCTGTGGTTGAAGGAGATGACATGTCGCGGGACGAGCGGACTAACTCTCGAAACCAGCCGAGATGAACGCGTCGTGAGCTTGCTTGGCGGTTCGCATCTCAGCGATACCGTCTCCCACCTCTGATCGTCAACAGATGGACACCAAAGGAGAGTT
Source organism: Udeniomyces megalosporus (assembly GCA_039545415.1). Classification (NCBI taxonomy): domain Eukaryota; kingdom Fungi; phylum Basidiomycota; class Tremellomycetes; order Cystofilobasidiales; family Mrakiaceae; genus Udeniomyces; species Udeniomyces megalosporus. Next base: position 475,871 of record BCKM01000003.1, on the reverse strand, counting down.
GGTCAGTCGAGTCAGAACATTTGATATTCTAGACTTGGAACAAATCGAAACGTACCGATTCCGTGAGCGATCTTCTTGTGCTCGGGGTTTGAAGGGTCCCACTTGTCGGTCTGATGGAGAGCACGTCGAGTGGATCAGGAATGAGCGGGTTAATTTGTTTGACGAATAGGTAGACCACAACAGACACCCATCAGAGGTACTCACCATGACCCACTCGTAGATACCAGCAACACCTCCGGGTTTAAGGACTCGGTAGATTTCAGAATAGATACCCTCGAAGGTAGGAGCGTGAACGGTGGCCTCAATAGCGTAAACTGAGAGACAAGGAATACAAAGGAGGTCAGATGATGATTTCGACCGATACGAAGCGGCGGATATGATCGGACAAACCAGCGTCGAATGATCCCTCTCCGAAAGTGTCCTTGAGCTTCATGAAGTCAGCTTTCTGGAAGGAAACCTGGTCCTGGAGTTTAGCCTTGGCGGTGTACTTCTGAGCTCGCTTGATTTGGAACTGGATATTTCAGGAAGCACGACGGGTTATCAGCGAACGAGGGCTTGAAACAGAATTGAGTAGTCAAGGTCAAAGGGGCGAACATCGTTGTTGTTGATACCTGAGGATATTCCAAAGCAAGCGAGATCAGACAAAAGCTCGAAGTGGCCAGATGGTAGAGGTAACAAGAGGTCAGGGACGAACCAATGATGTTGGCGTCCGAGAATCGAGCAATCTCTCGAGCGGGACCACCAACTCCACAGCCGACATCAAGAACCTTCATGCCTGGCTTGATACCAATCATCGCTGAGAGGTAGTGCTCGTGTCGAGCAAGCTGTGAAGACGAAATTTCAAGGGACGAAGGGCCGGCGCAAGACAGTAGTCAATGTGTGTCCTTCCTGGTACTCGCAGCGGCGGTCGAGAGTGAAGCATCATCAAGGGCGACGATAGAGAGAAGGATCACGAGATAGAGGACTTACACCAGCCTTGAAGGCCTCACCAGCATAGAATCGACAAAAGTGGAACGATTGCCCCCAACCGTACTCATAGAGCTCGGTGGCACCATCGTAGTCTGGGTGGTCAAGAGAGTGAGTCAGTTGTGCAGCTCACAAGATGCTTGCCGTAGAGAGGATCGAGGCAAAGAGGTAGGATACTCACAACCTGGAGGAAGTGCAAGGCAGGGAGTTGAAGCAAGCGGACCGTTCACAAAAAGATGGTGTGGTGTCGTGGGTGATTGGGGGAGTTTGGGGGTAAGATTGGATTGTAGATTGATTCGAGGAGATGATATAACCAATCAGCTTGGTTCGCCGAGCGAACGGGGACGAGGCGTCGAGGGACCAAGACGCGAACCGAGCGAGGGAGATCGCGTGAAGGCAAACGCGCGGTTTTGATGATGGACTGACCGTTGACGACGTCGGTGTAGTTCTCAAGCCTGTTGTCCCTGTCGACATCCTTGTCGTTGGCAGAGTCCTTTTGCCAAAAGGCAGCATAGTTGGCTGTTCGAGACTCAACTCGACCATCTTTCATGGCAGTGGTGGACATTTTGAAGGATTGGTTGGGGGTATTGAGGGGGAAGGGTATGGTTTGGATGCTGTTGAAGCGAAAAAGGAGGTGGAAGGGGAAGATGGGAGAGAGAGGGAGAGGGAGGGAGCGAGAGAGAGAGAGATAGAGATAGAGGGAGAGGGAGAGGGAGAGGAAGGCAAGGGTGTTTGGAAAGAGAGAATGGGTCGATCCCCCCGTGAATCGAACGACAAAATAAATGAGGGGCTCCCTCCAACAAATAAAATTTTATCATCTTAAATCACCCCGACTCAAATTTTAAACCATTCCTTCCTCCACACACAGCTACCATCATCCCTCGAATCCTCACCCAACCCTGCTATCCAATATCAACCAACAAAACCAGCTCCGGCAAATCTCCCCCGACACCCAACCGACAACTTCCTTCCTTGGCCTAACGACAACATCCATCAGTCCCTCCCCCTGTCAGAGACTTGATCCATCCCATCCCCTCATGTCCTCGACTCGATCCATCCAGCCTCTTCCTCAGCCAACCTTGGAGATTCCCTCCTTCGACAACGCAGATCAGGCTTCCATCCGTTTGTCTCACTGTTCTCGCCCCAGAGTCCCAGAGTTTCTTCACTTTCGTTGACCGGCACCGACTGTTCGTCCCCCGAAAAATCAACCTGCTCCGGCAGTGAGGTCTCATCAACGCGATCAAGCTCAAGTCTCTCAGCTGACTGCCCTGACAACTGATGTCTTTCGATCCATCTTTGGTTCGTACTTCTCGCATGCTGTCTACCATCGCCGTCAAGCTCATCTCTTGATCGTCACTCTCCAGGGCACCATCAAGTGCTGCCCAAGGAGCACCTGATCAGCTTGGCTTCTGCTTTCGTGTACTTTGGTCTCACGTTTGGCCTCGGTGAGCTGATTAGCGTATCTCCTCCTCACACTTGAACGAGACCCTGACGTTGGTATCACGCGGTCCTTTGTACTCCAGGGAACCAGACGATAGGAGAAGAATATGTCGATATCATGCCTTTCGCTAAACCGACCGGTCGACTTCCTTCTCGCTCGGTTCGCATCACGTCCATACGTAACGAATCACATGAGCTCCACCTAACGTCTTCGTTTGACCCTCTTTATCCGAACCGAATGACACGATTGATAGAGGCGTCTGTTTACCCTCGTCATTACCATCCTGTTTCCATCGGCTTATCGAACGCTCCTCCGCCTCATCCGTACCTGCTATCCATCTGACTCGACAGCCCCGCCAGATCGAACACGCTCTCGTTTGCAAACGCCTTTGCACGCACTAGCGTGTGGCATGGAGAGGATACAAGGTTGGATCGAAGCCGGGAGTGAGCTGCATATGAGCTGGTTTCTCCTCCGAGGAGGTTTCTTGGACTTCGGCAAACGAGTCGGGGGTATCGGCTACGTCAGTCTCCTATCGCTCCGTCTTTTCGAGTTTGTGTCTACTCTGACCGGAACGTATTTTGTTTGCAGATCACCACTCTCCCACCAAGACCTGAAGATCAACCCCCACCTCCAACATACTCGATCCTCGGCTGTCTTCTCCTTTTCCCCATCCTTCGACGTCTCATCGGTTCTCTCTTAGTCTACATCTCTCGATCGATGTCCGACTCATCATCACAGGAACAGCTCCCCTCATCTCTTCCCGCTTCCCGCTTCTACCTTGCTTCCACTTCCCTTCCCCTGCCCCCACCCTCGATCGACATCGACGCGACTCCCGATCGTGTACCACCATCAACTGCCGCAAACAACGAAACAGCCTTTTCTCCTTCAGATCTCGAGGCTCGAAAATGTACGCTTTGCCTCGAGCCTTGGACGAACCCGACGATGACTCTGTGTGGTCACGTCTTTTGCTGGGATTGTGTCGTCGGCTGGAGTGAGGAAAAGGTCCGTTGAAAGATTCGTCTGACCAGTCTCTCATCGCTGACTGTCTAGATCGAATGACGCGACATTGTACTGATCGACTTGCCCTCATCTCGATTTGTTAGGCCGAGTGTCCCTTGTGTAGACAAGAGCTGAATCCGAGTCGATTGCTGAGGGTCCGAATGTGATGGTTTGACATGTCTCAAACCCGCGACTGGGTGTATGTGCACGGAAGACTTGATGGTAAACTGGTTCATGACATCACCAAGTGGTTCGATCCTCGAGTCTGTGTGGTAGCTGTTGAATGAGCGTTTATCGGGTTAGCCTGGATCCCTTGGGTTCCCTATGAGCGAAAGGTTCGGTAGAGTGTGTCCTACCTTGCACCTAGGATATACGGCTCATCGTCTGAACCACCAGAGGATGATGATGATCCAGATGCAAAACATGAGGAAGAACATAAAGTAACACCAACGACCGCCTTGGTTTCGAGCCATGGATGTCATGCGACGCATCGTTCCTTTAAGCGAATGGGAGGTCGAGGAGAAGATGTCGTTCTGTACAGGAGGTAGGTTGAACAAGTAGTGATTTGTTCCGATGGATCGTGAGTCGAGTAGGCGGTAGTTAAGATGGGATTAGATGGGATGACGAGCTGATCTGTAACTGATATCAAGTTGGTGATGTTTTGGAAGAATCCGAACGAACCATTGATTCGAGATCCAGATTGCCATCTTTTACTTCGCTTCCGATGCTGACAGTGATCTTGACAAGTTGAAACGAGGGGTGAGAACGATTAGCTAAAACGTCCAGACCAACAACACACATCATCCTCTTCCCGTTCTTCCTCTCCCCATTCCCTTCTTTTGTCAACAAACGTCGACTGAGCCTTCTCTTCCGACCGACTTCGTGCTTTCCCACTGATCGAAAAGAGGCCAAGCCAAGACCAAAACAAGTCGGATTGAGAAGCCGCAGTCCCTCGTCTTCTTTCACTCACGTCCTTCAGAAGCCTCACTTTCCCCATCAATCCTTCCAATCGTTCATCGTTCTGGCCTTCCAGACTCTCCGCACTCCTCTCCCTAAATCCACTCGATCCAATACCACCACTCCCTTGGGTCGTCTGGAATCCAAATGGAGTCGACCTTCCACTGGTCGTTGAACTTTCGACATTGTGCTGATGGATTGAGCTTGATGAGTTGTTGTTGATCGCACTATTGCCGGCATTGCCATATGGATTCGAGGTATTGTATGATGGTCCATAAGGGGACGATGATGAACTCGCATAGGGTGAATTGTGGAGGGACGAGGAAGAGGTTGACGGTTGGGCGTATAGAGGTTGACGTTTTGATAGCGTCGTTGGGGCGTGTAAGCTTGTTCATGTTGAGAGGATGCAAGAAAACCAGTTTTTGTTCGAGCGATGATTCTGCATATGGTGCAACGCAAGTGCGATGGACGTACCGACTCATGAGGTAAACGCCAGAACGGGTTGGGCGAAAGACGATAGATGATCTCAAGTGAGCGATTGATCTTTCCTAGCCAAGCGGTTTATTCTGCAATACCTTTCATCAGAGGACAAACGTCTTGCTGAGCGATTCACTCCATCCTCGTACCTCAGTCAACTCGACGTAATACAAATATCGAATCACCTTCACAGCTCACAACCACGATCGCCCTTCACCCTACCCCCTCTTCCTCCACGCCGGTTGATTATTTTTATTTTTGTTTTTATGCTCGCATTTTCCATCCCTTTTTCAAGAACCCTCCACTACTGATTAGCGCTAATCTTGATCTCCAACATTCAAGGGACAGGACCGAGAATCGGTGCACGATTCGAACATTCCGCCCTGGGATATATGTCAGGTACATACTGCGATCTCCTTGGTTTAGGGCGGATCAGACATCCAATAATCCTTCTCGCTGGTTCAGATTTGTGAAGGACATGAATATCATCCATGCCGACAAAATATGTCGCACAGATCGATCGACGATCTTCCCTCAAAGAGACTTGGGCCGATTTCGATTCGGCGAAGGATTGTGGTGGGGATCCGGACGGCGTCCGGACCGAAGGAAGAGATTTCTTTTCTGCTTAAAGGAGAAGGGGGGGGAGGGAGGGATATTCCGGTCGCTGTTCGTCCGATTTGCAACAAGGCAAGGATATCTGGGTGAAATCGTAGCAAAGGGATGAGATGGAGAAGAATTTTCACCAAATTGAAAGCGGAACCCCGCTGACGAAAATGGGGCCAACGATGTTTGATTTGGGGACCTATTGCAAGTTGATCGCAGCCACCAGAATCCTTTCTCTCTTCCACCCCCCAACTCGCCACTCAACAGGCTTCACCTAAAATCTCAACACAACCAACGAGCCATCTTTGAGCGAACTCATACACCTCGTCAACGAAATCGGCCTCTCTTTCCAAATAGACAACAGCTTTCTTCCACCTGAAAACTCGCGACTCGCCTGTTTCCTCAACCGTCCGGATCTCTCTTTCCCACCCAACACTCAATCTCTCCTCAATCTCCACTTCGGCTAGATGTTCCGACGTATCATTCCCCGACGAAACGTCGTCCTAGCTACTTCTGCCGTCGTCGCCACCGCCACTTCAGCCTACTTTGCCTCCCCACTCCTCCTCGACTCCTCCTCCCACGTCGATCAGAACAAGCACAAGTTTGCTCGACCCTCGCCACTATGGTCCCCGCCTTCGAGGAAGCAGATGATTGATTCCCTCAAGCGAAGTGGAAAGGGTGACAAGGTCGCAAAGTATGCCGAGAAGGAGGACGAGGAGTTTGACCTTCTCATCGTCGGAGGTGGTGCTACAGGAGCGGGTTCTGCCGTTGATGCCGCCAGCAGAGGTCTCAAGGTCGCTTTGGTCGAGCGAGATGATTTCAGCTCAGGTGCGTTTCCTGATCCATCGTTCGATCCCTCGTTGTCTTGAATCAGCGAGCGAGGAATCGACTTTTGTTCGCCCGTCTTTTCTTCTCGCACACCAAATCGCTGATTCGCTCTTCTCTTCCTATCCAGGTACCTCGTCCAAGTCCACCAAGCTTGTTCACGGTGGTGTCCGATACCTTCAGAAGGCTATCTTCGAGCTCGACTATGGTTGGTCATCCCCTTCTAGCCATCCGCCTATTCCGCAGACACGTTCGACCCTTTTGTTTGCTCATCTTCCTGCTTTGCCTTTGCCCTTTGGCCAGATCAATACAAGCTCGTTCGAGAGGCTCTTCACGAGCGAAAGATCTTCCTCGAGACTGCTCCATACCTCTCCACCATGCTTCCGTGAGTTGTGATTGCTTCACCGAGGATACAAAGGTATCGGACCGATCGTTTCTGACGTGACTTGCATTCAGGATCCTCCTTCCCGTCTACACCTGGTGGCAACTGCCATACTACTACGCCGGTTGCAAGATGTACGATCTCCTCGCCAGTGGAGAGGGCAACGTCGGAGCTTACATGATGGGTCTGTTCACTCGATGATTTCTGCTTTCTCGCTGCTTCTTACCTCTGAACGCTTCCCTGCTGCGACTCTCTCTATCTATCTCCAGGCAAGACCAAGACCCTTGAGGCATTCCCCATGCTTAAGGAAAAGGGTCTCGCTGGGGGTGTCGTCTACTATGACGGACAGCACAATGATTCTCGAATGAACATGGCTCTGATTCTCTCTGCCGTGAGTTTTTTCTGTCTGCTTCGCTCTCGTTCTCTCTACCGTCGCCGACAGATGTACCCGTCTGTCTTTCTAGGTTCATCAAGGAGCTACGGTCGCCAACTACGTCTCCGTCGTTGGTCTCCTCAAGGACGACAATGGCAAAATCAACGCCGCCCGATGCAAGGACGAGCTTTCGGGCGAGGAGTGGACCGTCAAGTGCAAGGTCCGCCTCCCTGTTTACATCTGAATCGTATCCTATTCACCTTCTGTCGATGCTGATACTTGTCCTTTTGTACTTTAGGGTGTCATCAACGCCACCGGGCCCTTCTCGGACGGACTCCGAAAGCTCGATGAGCCCTCGACCCAAGAGATCGTCGCTCCTTCATCTGGAGTTCATATCACCCTTCCCGCCTACTTTGGACCCAAGACTATGGGTCTTCTCGACCCTGCTACTTCGGATGGCCGAGTCATCTTCTTCCTCCCTTGGCAAGGAAACGTCATTGCTGGTTCGTAATTGACCCATCCTGCCCCAGTCCTTTCCAAATTCAGATTGCTAATTTGTTCGCCATTTCCCTTTTCAGGTACCACTGATGCTCACGCTCCTGTCGAGCAGAACCCTGTCCCCAAGGAGACTGAGATTCAGTGGATTCTCGACGAGGTTCGTCCCCGTTCATACGCTCACACATGCTCACCTCCTCAAAGACTAACGCTCAAGCACCTGATCTCAACCATTGCTCCTGCAGGTCAAGAACTACCTCGCTCCCGAGATCCAGGTTCGACGGGGGGACGTCCTCTCCGCTTGGTCTGGACTTCGACCCCTCGTCAAAGACCCTGACGCTAAGGACACTCAGTCTCTCGTCCGAAACCACATGATCAACGTCTCCAAGGGTGGTCTTCTCACCATCGCTGGTGGAAAGTGGACCACGTACCGAGCTATGGCAGAGGAGACCATCGATCGAGCCATGAAAGAGTTCAACCTCAAGGGTGACCAGAAGAGCGAGACCGAGAGGATCAAGCTCTTTGGATCTCACGGATGGAGCAAGCTCATGTTTGTTAAGCTGATCCAGCAGGTCAGTCCAGGTGTATCATCCGGTCTTCATCTTCCCTTGACTGATCGTCCAACTTCTGTCGAATCCCCTGTCACAGTTCGGTCTTGACGTCGAGGTCGCCAAACATCTCTCAGAGAACTACGGAGACCGAGCTTGGACCATCTGCTCTCTGGCGCAGCCCACTGGTCAGCGATGGCCTCTTCACGGTATCCGACTCGCTTCGGGTTACCCCTTCATCGAGGCAGAGGCCCGATACGCTGTTCGATTCGAGTGAGTTTACATCTCTGCTTCTCTCACGACTCGAGGGCGATCATTGTTAATTCTCGTTTCTCCCCATCACACTGTATCCAGGTACGCCCAGCATGCCACCGACTTTATCGCTCGACGAGCTCGACTCTCGTTCCTCAACGTCGATGCTACCATCGAAGCTTTGCCTCGAGTCATCGAAATCATGGGTGATGAGCTTAAGTGGTCCGATTCCAAGCGAGAGGAGGAGTTTGATCGATCGATCGTCTTCCTCAAATCGATGGGTCTCGCTGAGTCAGTCACGCCTTCTGTCCCATTGTATTACTCACGTCTATTATACTGAAGACATATTCCTTGTGGCTATCAGGGCCAAGGCTGGCATCAAGTTGAAGGACGTCCCCCGAACTTCCATCAACACCACTACCCCCAAGTCCCATCTTCTCCCCGAGGAGGCCGCTCTTTACTCGCAAGCCCTCTTCCAGCCTCAGGAGGTTGCCAAGCTCAAGAAGCGGTTCGAGAGAATCGACTTTGTTCGTATCCTGACCCACTAGTCTATGCGTTCGAGGTATGCCCCTTTAACCGATTGCTAACGATCATCCCTTGCCATGCACTGTCTCCCAGGACCAAGATGGGTGCATCACTGCCAAGGACTTGAAGCACTCCCTCTCCCGACTCGGTTACGGATCCGAGGTCACGGACGAAAGTCTCGAGAACATTCTCCAGGAGGTCGATTTCGATCGAAAGGGCTCCATCTTCTTCGACGACTTCCTTGAGATTGCTGCAGGTCTGAAAGAATTGCACATCGAGACCGTATGTATCGTCTTCGCTGCTCTTCCGGCGTGTTTGGACGTCACGTTGGTTGACTGATTTTTTTTTTTCCAAATCGTCCTTCCAATGATCCATACAGGCATTCTCCCACTTGACCTTGAACGATAATGACAACGATGATGATCTTAACCACCTCGCTGCTGCCATTCCCGTCTCCCGATCATCGGGAGGTGTTTAAACATCTTTCTGTGTCCTTGCCAAAAACCCTACCAGCCATCTTGTGTACCCCCTTCTTCCCTCCCTAGCCCATCATGACCTCTTGTAATTGAATTCCTGTTCTTTTTTGTCCTTTTTTTCTTCTTCTTCTCTTCTTCTCTCTTTACATGATGATTTTGCTCTTCCATTTCTTTTGTCAATACGTCTCTCTTCATCCGCTTCAGTCTACGGTCGGTTCATCAAACCCCCTCCGCTTTCTCGTTAAACTTTTCTCTTGCCTTGTGGGCTTTCTCTCTCTCTCTCTTTCCTATCCACCTAGATTGCGCACACGATAATGCCGGATTCAAATCGTAGATTGAAAGAAAACTGAACCTCTCGAGAGATGCAAAGGGCTCCCGTACGAGAAAGGGTTAAGGCAAACGAGATCAACCGAACCATCTGCCAACTCTTTCTATCCTCTACTCCACCAAGTCTCTCTCATCCCACCCAAGTCTTGCCATCGGCAATCATCTCTCCTCGAGATCCCCTACCAAACGTTCAAAAGGGCTTAGACAGTCTAGATGGTCAATACACCAAGTCGAACGAGCCATCATGGTCCTTCCTTGCCCCTGTTTTCCGGTGGTAAAGCTTCGATCGGTCGATTGTCAGTGTTCGTTTCCTCTTAGACTTAGCTTCAGAGAAGTTTGCGTATCAATCCAGATCAGCGGTTGGAGGCTTCCGGGGGGGTGTTGCTGTGGTCGGGATCCCCCGACGAGTCCTAGCTGGACCTTGAAGAGAAATCAGTCGTGTGCAATAGTCCGACTCTAGGTGGCGAGCCGGATCGTGGATCGATCCTGTTGCCAGAAACAACATCCTTCAGGCCCTTGTCCATGACCCCTGCCGCCTTGTCTACCTTGGTTTCTCCCGACTTCACTGGCATGACATGCTCAACTGGCTTGCCCATGCCATGTTTGCTGACTTTGAGCTATTTTACAACCCTAAAATCTCGATAGACCTCGACAGCTCTCGAACCCACTCTATCTCATCATCCTCTCCATGACCGTCCTAATCTTCTACCTTCTCTCCGCTCCAACCCAACGAACAACAGCGTCAGCTTTCATCTCCTCCTCATTTTCGCAGTCTTGTAACCCATATCATTCCTACGGTCACCTCACCGTTGACCGAAGCATTCCCGAACGTAATCGATGGCATCCATATGCGGAAAACTGCGAGGCACCAGAATTGTTTAGGTCGTTCAGAATGGCTCTAGGAAAGGAGAGCGATGAGGTCAAGAAAGATGACAGGGAGAAGAAGCCGAGCGGTTGGAGCTTGGGCGGGAAAGAAGGATGGAAACCGGAAAACGTCGAGTTTGTTCGAGGAAAGACGGTGATGATGCTGGGGGATAGTACGGTCAGAGAACAGGCAAGTAGATAGATTGATCTTCTGCAACTGTTGAACCAGATACCAAGTTGTCTGACGCGATTCTTTTTCGGTTGACATTCATCAGTTGGTACAGTTCTGCGAAGTCCGTACCAAACTCCAACCTTGGGCCCGACTGACCTCTCCATCATTGTACTAATGACCCTCTCTTCATCCCACCTACTAGTTTATCGGCCAAGAGCACCAGATCCTCAACCCTCCTTACCCTCCTCCACCTGCACAAGTCGATGTGCACTCCAAGCTCACCAAGAGAGCTGGCCGAGATGCCTCTCTCCCTCATACGTGCTATTCCCCTGAATGGGACTTTCTGCTTGTTTCTGTCTTCCATTTCGGAGTTGATGAGGAATCTTTCTGGTCGGTCTTTTTTTCATATACATCTGTATCACTGAGAATGCCTGGACTCGAGAGATCTGACTGGATTTGTCTTCCTGGATGGTATCTCTTTTCTGGTCCGTCGGATAGGCGAGATAAGGACCAATTTAACCCTCCGTCCAATTTTGAAGACAGAATAGACGTCTGTGTACTCTCTTGTCAAGCTTCCCGACTTGGCGATCTGTTCCGTTCCCCATCTCTGACGACGACGATCGGACTGTACCATCTTTGTTCGCTTTCGCTTTGCTTGCTCTTCTTTTCATTCAACTTCTAAACACAAACAGCAAATCGCTCTACCGCTGGCCAATCATCTCGAGAACCTTCTCCCTTCGAATGTCTTCAATTCTAGTTCACCCCTACCAACTGGTACCGGGAAGCGACGCGTTGATCTGATAGAAATTTCGACAGGTCTTGTTCGTCCCCATCACCTCGATCCGAAACCGTTGTCTTGTGCTGGATTTTTCTTCCTCTCCTACTTCTTTTCCTCGCTCGCTGACGCCCTGAACCATCTTTTCCGCTTACTATCCTGACAGTGGGATCTGGCTCGATTTGCTAAAATCGACATTGATGCTGGTCGCTCGACTATTACCGTTGGTCTTTTTTCTTCTTTCTCTTTTCTCTCTTCTGCTTCTCTGGCGCCCTACCAAGTGAACCTGACTCCTTGTTCTATCGCTGATTTTCCCTCTCCTGTGATACAAGGACCTGACCCGTGAACAACTCACCTGGTTCAAATCTAGAGTCAACTCGATGGTCTGGAAGCTTTACGACACATTTGCCTCCCCCAAGAACGATCATCCCGCCAAATTGGTTTGGCGAAGCATTCATTACCCAAGCGATCAAAACGCAAAGATTGATTGGTTCATGGGTTGGAATTATGATGATACTTCGGCACATCGACCGTTCTTTCATCACAATCGGCTTTATCAGCTTGGTATGTTTAGTCTCCCCTTGCCGTTCAAGGTTGTGTTGCCATCGTCTGCTGATTCTTCCTCTTGATTCTTCCCTCCGGACATATATGTATATATATCACTAAAAAAAACCCCATTCTGGACGACAGAACAAGCAGCTCGAGCCGCCATTCTTCCTGAAGGGGATTATCCTGGGATCCCCGACGTTGAGTTCTCCCAATGGGGAGTCATGCTTCTCGGTCAACATGCGTCAGTTGGACTGCAGTCCTGGTTCATCGATGTCGATTCATCGCCAGCTTATCTAACATCACGAACACACGATCGCGTTACCTTCTCTTTGGCTTCATGCATATGTATCGCATTCGCAGTCATCAGAAAGATCAGCTCCATCCTGGACCACTCCCAGCCGGCTGGCTCGGCGCAGACATGATGCTTTACAGTCAGTCTCATACCTTTCACGTTTTCATCTCGGCTGATTCAGTAAGCCAGAAGAAACCCCACGACGCCAGTCGCACCAAAGAAGAAGAAAAAAGGGCAAGAAAAAACAGCTGACCACCTCAAACCTTTATCTTCCGTCAATCAAGATCTTCGAGACGCTGTCACTAGGAAACCCAGATGAGCTTCCCTTGGATCGTCTCTATGAATTGGAATTCGATCGGCGCCTTTGCGCTTCTTGTCTCAACATGATCCTGACCAGAGGTTTGGGGAGTAAAAAAAAAAAAAACTCCTTCACTACATTTTATAGATGACGGTAACGAACCGATGTGCCTCAACTCCTTCTGTCTATCTTGTTGTACCCAACTGACTGACCTCGCCAAGCTTTCTACTTGACCCCCGATCCTCTCTTTCCCTCTTTTCATCTACCTTTTCGAAAACCAACAGTCTCCTCGCTCTTTTTTTTCGTCCTCCTGTTCGCTTACTCGGGCTTGAAGTAGTCCAAGACCCAACCAAGTTTCTCCCGAGTCTCCTTTGACCACTTCTCCTTTGCCGTAACGCAAGAGTACTTCATGCTCCCTCGAGTTTGAGTCAGAACGTCACCAGACGCGACGGCAGAGTGGACGGAAGGAAGGATGGATTGAGCGACGATCTTTGAAAGATGAGCGTTCGTGTGAAGGGTTTTGATGACCTGCAAAATTGTGCGTGTGTGCGTGCGTGCGTTTCGAAGAAGAACAGAAAATGCAAAGTTGATCGTCAGAAGATCTGATTGAAGGGAGTTTCCTAGGAGAAAGGGATCGATCCCTCTCAAAATAAAAGGTCTGGAAGGGTTTATTTGCCTTACCTCTTCAACGGTGACGGGATGCTCGTCCTCCCTCCAAGCGTCGTAGTCGGTCGAGGTGCAAATGAGACCGTATGAGATCTCGGCCTCTCGAGCGAGTTTGGCCTCTGGGATAGTCGACCTGCGGAAGGAAAACAAGGGGAGCGTGGATTTTAGTGACTCATCGTAAAGACCAAGAATCACTTGATGAGAAAAAAAGATGAGATAGATGAATGACATGTTGATGATATCTCCACCCCACTGTCGGTACATGACGGATTCAGCTCGAGTTGAGAATTGAGGGCCTTCCATGACGACAACCGTCTTTCCCTCGTGAACCTTGACTGGACCTCCATCCTGACCGGCGGTCTCAAGAGAAGACTTGACGAGGGGAGAGATGTACTTGACAAGTTGATTGTCAAATGGATCACCGAACATGGCCTGTCAAGAGGAAACATATACATGATTGAGTTTTGTCTCATGGTCACCCGGGTCGAGCAGTGTTTGAATTCCAAGAAAGAAAAGAGAAAGAGAGAGAGAGAGAGATAGCACAAACGTGAACCACGACGCCCAAACCAGAGAAGAATGTGCTTGGCCTGATTCCCTTTGTTCGGTCGATGATTTGAGAGGGGATGATGAAATCACCCGGAGCAATTTCTTCTCGAAGGGATCCCACAGCGGAAAAGGCGACGATGGCTTGAACACCGATGGATTTCAGGGCAGCAATGTTGGCTCGAGCTGGGACTTCCGATGGTGTGATACCTGATCGAGAAAGAGGAAGAAAAGAAAAGATTTTTTTTTTTTTTAAAAAAAAGGCAAGAAAGAAACGACAGGATCAATCATGATCAACAATCTGAGTTGCCAATGAAGGGCGAGCAGGGAGTAATCGGTACGGACTGTGATCAACGCCATGTCTCGAAATGAACGCAATCTCTGGTCCAGGAGCGTTTGGAGATTCGGATGAAGGAGGAAGGGTGAAGATTGAGATAGGAGAAGAAGGCTTTCCCCAGGGCTGTCGAGGGTTTATCGAATGGAACAAGTCGACTCGATGAGATTAATGCTCGGACTGGTTTTCTTGTTCTCCTTGAGGGTCTAGCGATCAAGATATGGAGACGTACAGTGTCGACATTGACCTCTCGACTTTAAGCCGAGTTGGGCGAAGGCAATGATTAGAGGCGTTGGAACTCGGCCATGAGGGAGTAATCGAAACGAGACATACAGGAAAGTGAGGCTATCGAGCTTGTAGAGGCCTGAGCCACCGATAACCTTTTGTCAATGATGGCCAAGGAATTCGGAGGGTTAAGCTGAGAGAGTAAAGTCAGGGAGGGCCAGCGCGGATTTGGCGGACTTACGCCCACGAGGACTTTTAATGAGATCGATTCGTCAGACTCTTTCACGCTATCACCGAGGTAAGCTAAACGTCTATCTACCTGGCTTGGATTCTTGTGACATGTTGAGTGAGGGTTCAGTCCTGTTCAGCCCCACGTTGTTCAATTCCGTGAAACATCCCAGTCACCGTTCCCTCAACTACAACCACCAAACCCTCAGACAATGTTTACAGGCCTCGTACGCTCATCCTCAACTCAACCAACCAACAACAAACCAAACTAATCATCATAAAGTCATCAACAGATCGAGCACCTCGCCATACTCCACGCCAGGACGCCAAAAGATGATACCGATGGCGGTTTTACCCTCACTTTTGCCCAATCGGGTCCGATCCTTGACGATTGCTCCATAGGAGACAGTATTGCCGTCAATGGTGCTTGTCTTACCGTGACAGAATTCGATCCGAAAGACAAAGGCGGCTGGTTCAAAGTTGGATTGGCACCGGAGACCCTTGACCGCACAAATCTCGGTACGTTCGACTAGATATGACCTCGCTCCTGTAAAGTACAGAGACAGGTCCGTATCGCTGGCAAAAACCGGGAACCTCTGTCGATCCGACCTTGATGGTGGTTCGTCATCGACGGAATTCCTCAAGCTCGTCGTGCGTCTGACCAATCTTTCCTTCATCTTATTTAGGTACCCTTGAGATTGGCGATTATGTGGCTTGTGAAAGAGCCATGGCTGGTCACACCCGATTCGGTGGACATATGGTTCAGGTGAGCGATCGTCCTGCTTGTCTTCACTCGATCGATCGCTTCCATCTCTTCTTTTACGACCGCTCCTGACATCGCCATCAATCAAAAGGGGCACGTCGACACTACCGCCACAATCACCTCGTTGACACCGGATGGAAACTCGCTTCGAATCACGTTTCAACTTCCCGATACGCCTCTCTCCCAAACCCTTCTTCCTTCTCTGATCCCCAAAGGATACGTCACCATCGATGGTGCTTCCTTGACCCTCACATCCGTTCCGACGCTCGCTATGTCTTCATCGTCTTCATCTGCCTCGGCAAACGACCCAAGTGGCCAGCTGAGCTTCAGCATCATGCTTATCGCTCACTCTCAAACCAAGCTAGTGCTCGGCAAGAAATCGGTGGGTGAAAAGGTCAACATCGAAGTCGACTCTGTTGGCAAGTTTGTTGAGATGGCAGTGAGGAGAGCGTTTGAGGGTCCGTCGGGGGATGTGGGTGTGGGAGGGTTGGTCGAGGGTATGGTGGAGAGAGTGGTAGAGAGGGTACTGAGGGAGAAGGGCGTGCTGGGACGTGATTAAATGGGACGGGTGGGATGAATCAAAGAATCGGCTCTAGAAAGAGAAGAAGAAGAAGTAAAAAAAAAAAAAGAAAAAAAAAAACTGCCGGCCTCGGCTTTTCATAATTTGGCTCGGACTAGAATCTCGCGGTATCTCGCCTCGGAAGTCCCTTCCGTGCAAGAAAACCCAACCACCCGAATCGTCGGAAATGAGTACCAAACCAACATCAACCGACAAATCCAAACGCGTGATCACCCCAACCTCTGAGCTCGTCTCATCCCTAAAGCGGATGGAACAGAAGCAACACCCAATCCTCCCACCTCCACCCCCATCAAGACGACCATCAGATCCATCCCCCTCGACTTCCCTCCCGACTCACCAAACTCTTCCTCCCATCTATCATCATCCCGATCATCATCATCATCATCACCAGGCTCCTCCCAATCCTGCTCATCACCGAATAAATCAACACCAATCCAATCAGAACCAACTCCCTACCCAGCCCGCCTCTCCCCTTCCGACTTCGGCCCAAAGTCCAGCAGCTTCCAACCCGACGGCCTCGTCCACCACCAAACCAAAGGCGACCAAAAAGACGTCCGCTTCTTCTTCCAGTACTCAAGCCACCTCCCGTCCCGCCGCAGACGACGACGACGACGATATCGGTTCAAACGACAAGAAGAAGAGGAAGCGCGTCGAACGAGCCTGCTGTAGGTGCCAACTAATTTATCGTTGCGACAGATGATCGATCTGACTCGATGAGTCCACCTCATCATCATCACTCCGCTTCCACAGACGGATGTCGTCAACGTCGGTCCAAGTGTGAGAGATCCTCCTTGTCCGGGAATCGTCCTGTGGGAGCACAGCCCGCTCTCAACGTCTAAAATCTCCTTGCTCGATATCCCCGTGCGTGCATCCAGGCGATGGCCTTCAGCCTTGTAGCATCTGTCAGAACTATGATCCAAGCAAGTGCGAATACCCTCCACCGCCCAGACGTGTGAGCATGAAGTAAGTCGGCCTCCTCCCATCTCGGACCTTCCTTAGTTCTCGACCATTTCTTTCGCGTCATCACATCGGACTGATCCATTCGCTCGTTGTCACAGGTACGTAGAGGAGCTCGAGGCCAAGATTAAGGCACTAGAAGATGCGCCTTCGACGGCCACTCAGCCGACACCTGCGTCAAATCCAACGTCGAATTCCTCAGCGCCCTCTCCGCATTCTTCTATCTCGTTCCAAGCTCAATCATCTTCGTCGGCTAGTGCTCAAGGACCAGATCCCGTTGGATTCACATCTGCTACCCAGAGACCACCATCCCAGCTAGCGTATCATACCAACATCTACTCAGACGACAGCTATTTATCACAACACCAAGCACAGTTTTTACAATCTCCTTCCGTGCAGAACTCATTCTCAAGTAGCGATCCCCGATTTAGACCAATTTCACAAACCTATCCTTCCAAAGGCTCGGCGAACCCTTATTTCCAAGATTCTGAGCTATACCAATCTTCCGCCCAAACCCTGTCTTATCACCCAACCGGGGGTCAGCCATCGAGGGAACCCGGCACCACACCATCTTCCTCTTTCTCGCACTCCCAAAACCCACACAGCGCTCCGTTCACCAGTCGTCCGTCGTTTCTCCCAGCTAGTTCACAGCGCTCCACGCATCGGGACGAAGACGACGACAACAACGAGGCTGGCGATATCGTCTCGCCAAGAACGCACACCATCCGCATGGCGAACGGAAAAGCCAAAGACTTGTCACAAGTCAAAGGAGATGACAGCGATCTCGAGACTGAGCGAGCGTTAGGTATCCGTTTTGGAGATGGTACTCAGCAGGATGGCAGGACGGTCGCTCGTTTGATGGATGCCCAGTTGACGGGAGATATGCCATGGGAGAGGACGGGTCGTGAGTCGTCGTCGTGTTCGTGGCTCAATTCGAGTCTTCGATGCGTCACTGCTCAGACTTGGCTGGCTTGTTTCCCCCTCTCGCGTCGTATCTTTCAGATGAAGGTGTCTCAACAGAGCTCGTGGAGAACGCTGCAGCGAAGCTATCGAATCGACAGACTCGGCCATCGAAGCTGCCCGTACCTGGACTCCCGACGGACAACGTAGTCACCCAGGGTAAGTCGTCTTGTGGCCCTTATTTCCAGGCTCATCCCCATCCTGGGCGACCCGATGAGTATCAGATGACTGACTCCTCTCTCGCCTTAAATCGACCTTATATTTCTTTGCGCATCTGCTTGAACCCATCTGGGCCCTCTTGTTGCCTCCTGCCTTTCTTTCAGCATTAGCCACTTCTCCCTTGGACGAAGACTTGGTAAGTACTTCTTGGCATTGTCTACGTATCCGATCCCTTTGCCTGTTTAAGTGCGCGCGGGCGCTCGACCTCGGCTTGGTGACAGGGAAGAGGATAGCCAGGTGACTCATCTCGCTTGGAAGGACCGATCGCGCTGACGACCTTCCATCGAACAATCAGTATGCGCTCCCTCCGAGGGCCAAAGCAGATGATATGCTAAAATTTTTCGAAGCCGAAAGTAGGTCTCCGATATAGATCAAACTATCCCTTGTCCGCTAGATCCTTTTTAGTTGACTCGCTGACCTGATCTACCAACCATTTGTTCCTGCTTCAGTCCATTATATCTTTCCCGTCCTTCACTGGCCGAGCTTCTACGAGTCGTATGGACAGGTCTGGTCATGGTCGCGTGAACAGAGTCTTACCGCCGCCAATCATATCTCGCTTGCCACCCTCAACCTCGTCTGGGCGACTGTTTGTTCCGTTCGGTCCGACAAAGAAGACGGTCAGGACGGCTCGGTCTACTTCAGGAGGAGTCAAGGCTTACTTTCAGTCACCCATAGTGCGTGCCTTGCTTGAATAATTGTATCGCGAGAGCAGATGCCTCGAGCCAACGACGCCTCGCTCAAATCTGGTTGAACTTCCTTAGTCCTCCTCATGGGCAATGTCGCGGTCATCGATTACCTTCTTCTGCTCTGTCTCTACTCTCACAACTGCTCGAAGGGTAATCTGTCAGCTAATGCTGCTGGTCGTGAGTTTTTCTCACCTTCCCTCGAATTTCTTCTGACGGGCGGATTCGATGCTCACGCTTCGCCCTTTTGTCATCCCCAGTTGCGATTTTGATGGCTCGAGGTTGTGCGTACATCTCTGCGATAAGCGTTTACCGCGAATCGAACTCGATCGTGACACTGACATTTGTCTTTGTTCTCAAGTGCAACTACACGTACAAAAAGTCAATCAGACATTCGATCCCCTCGAACGAGCCATCCGAACCCGAGCTTGGGCCGCTTGTCTTGAAATGGAGTCCCAGTCGGCAGCCATGCTGTACCGGTCAACTGCGACGACTGACGTTGATTACGACCCGACGGGATTTCCTGAACCGCATGACGACGAGGAAGTCACGAGGACGAGCTATGTTTCGTTTCCTAATCAGGGTCCGAAGAAGATTCAGTTCTTCATTGAGAGTATCAAGTTGTTCGTTTCGTTCCTTTTCTCTCTCTCTTTCGTGTAAGGGTTTCGGTTAAACACCGCGAATCTTCTGCCTTGCTCCAGGTTCTCTATCAAAACAAGCATTTTCAGACGGTACGCTGTCATTCTCTTCTCGTGAATGGAAACTACTTGATTTTCACAACGATGCTCAAATATCTGTTTCGTCTTCAACAATCAGACTCTACAATGTCACTGCTCCCGTTCTGTTCCCGCATGCTCAAGATGTGCTCACGCTTGAGGAAGAAGTGTGTCGACTGGCCCTTACTCTAGCTCGGGGTCCCGTCTCTTCTTTTAACAAATCCTCCACGCTCCTCTACAGTTACTCGTTTGGTGGAACGCCGTTCCTGCGTTCCTCAAGGATCCAGACAAGATTCCAAAGGATGGCCCTTTCCCTCATCAGGCTCATCTCCTCGGGCTAAGGTACTGCAACGCCCGAGTACTTCTTTACGTTTGTTGTTTTTTTTCTTGTCAAAGCCCCGTTGTCCTGGCCTCGGTGAAAGGCTCACGCTGTCGTTCTCATTTTGTCTCTTCATTTCGTCTCAAAACCGTGCAGCGACCATTCCTCTTCCATGTGAGTTGGATCATTCATCGTCCATTGTATACGTCTCAGGTACGTGCTGATACTACTTGTCTGTTCCACCCAAGTTCTGCACTACGCCTGGAGGAACCCATCCTACGCCTGGCTCGCTCAAGTACAATCTGGCGCTCAAGTCGTGCGTTCTGTCACCTCCGCTGAGCATTTCAGACTGTTATAACTGACGTCAAGCTTTTCGCTACAGTGCTCAAGTTTGTGCCGAGGCCGCCATCGAGCAGATCGACCGCGTCGCTGCGGGTTGGAAGGGTGTCATGTTTGGATTCTGGTGGATCAACTTGGGCTTGCTCTACTGTGCTTCACTCGTGCGTGGTCTGCTGTACCTGATGTCTAGCCCGGCCAGCCGTTCAAATTGTGCTGATCGGTGTGCATACTCCCTCGCTTCCTCTCTCTCTGCAGGTCATCCTCGCCAACCGGATCGTTCATCACGGTCAAGGTCAACTCAACAAACTCAACAAGCTCGAGGTCGAGCGCGTCTCAGTCATCGCTCTTCGAAAGGCGATGAACAACCTCATCGAGCTTGGATGGGAATCGGGTGATGGGCTTGAATCCGACGACTCAAGTCAACCGAAGAAGTACCCGCCGGCGACAGTACGATCCACTGCTCGTCGATGTTATAGGTTCGTGTATCATACGTGAGCACATTATTGTGTCCATCATGCACGTGCTCAATTTCAGTCTTCTTCGCCTACAGAATTATTCTCAACATCGACCGAGCCATCAAATCACCAAAGGGAAACGAGACCGACGCCGCTCAAGGAATCGTCAAGACAGACGCGAGGAAAGATTCTGACGGCTCGGCAGGCACCAAAGCCAACGTTGGCCCGAATCGATACAGCAGGAGACCGGACCCCACGATTCCCCCTCTCAGACTGGGCAAGACCTCGAACCCCTTTGATGACGACAATTTTGTTTCGTCTTGGATCAATCGTACGCCCTCCATCGCATCGAGGTCCTTGGGTCTACTGGGTCGTTTCTTGAATTGCTATATTGACATCTCTTTTCCCTTTCCCTTTTGCCTTCAAACTCACAGTCATGCAACCTGAAGTCCGAGACGAGACCTTTGTCTCTCCCAATTTCACCGGTCCGACCGAACCGTTCGATCTCTCTACTCGTGCACTCAATCAAAATCAGCCTCGGGTTCCTGATCAAAGCTGGCAGAACTGGGCTTCTCTCCTCGGAACGGGCTACCTCTCAAATTTTGGTGCGGGTGATTCCCTCGTAGAATCGGGAGAACTCGAGGCTGGGTTGTATGGCGTGAAGGATTCGTTTGGGTTGGACTCATTTGGGAGGTTCGTCTACCTGCTTTGTGTCCTCCTCTCTCCTTTCTCATCCATATCGCATCACCCAACAATACCAGATAGGCTGAATTTTGGATCGCGTGTCCCTTTCAGTGGTCACGGTATCAATCAGGTTCCACAGCTTCCCAACGATCAATTCGGTCAGCAATCTATCAATGGAGGCGTCGATCCCTCAAGCTGTTCGTTCATTCATCTTTGCCTTCGTCATTTCATCGGATCTGATTTTGACGCTGTGACACCTGTCTTCTCTGTACTCAATTAGCATCATGGCCGTACATCCATTCCGATTACTCTTCGATCCCAAGCTCGTCGACAAGCGGTCCCGGCTTCACGGGAGCGCCGCAAGTTAGCTCCAGCCACCTCGAGGCGCATCGCCAATTGGATTCCAGCAATGGGTATGCGAACAGGCAACAGAGTGGTGGAGATAGCAGGGTCGACGTTGGTGGTGGACCAGAGCCGTTTCAACATCTCTTGAACGCGCAACATCAGCAGCAGCAATCGCTTCCACATCATCCGTATCAACAACAGTCACAGGGCGGCCGCCACCATCATCAGCAGCATTAGAAGAGGCGAGAGATAGAGAGAGGTGGCGAGGGAGGGGGTGATCTTTTCGAGCCTAGGTGGATTTCTCATTGGATCCAAAAAGGATCGGTTCAGGCACGATTTTTCTCGACGCTTCACTCCTTTCTCTTGCTCTCTCTGCTTATCTTGGTCGAGATCAAGGTCCTGCTTGGATCGACTCTTCAATCTGTATCGTCACGTTCTCAGTTGTTTCTTTCTTTCCTTTTCTTTCATTCGTTCCTTCACTACACGGCTCAGTCCTGGTCATTGTTTCTTTAGTTCGGTGCTTTTTGTCCTGTCTTGTTTAGTCTTGCTGTTGGGTCGATCATGAATGACATGATAAGCTTTTGGGTTTAGGAGGAGGAGACATCCAGGGGACACCAGGCGAAGCCCGAAAAAGACGATTTCCGGTCCAACACCCACTCCTTCCCTCGCCGAGCCGAACGATAAGTCATGGCTGACAAATCCTCTTCAGAGCGGGGCAAAGGCCTCACGGGTATGAATCTCTACTTTCAGGCAGCATCCTTCGTGAGTCGTCTGTTCGACGGGTTCGATTTCTGCCTCATCCTGACTATGTGGCCTCGGACACTTTCTCCCAAAGCTCGACCACCTCGAAACCCAACAAACATCGATCAAAGCTCACCTCACTTCACTCAAGCTCTCACCAAAAGATGCACCTCGACTCCTTGCACTCGTCGTTCAAACACTCAAATACAAACCGACGATCCTCGAGTTACTCGAGAAGCTTCCCCTGCATAAGGACGAGAAGCAGATTATCTACAAAAAGGGCAAGAGTCAGAACCTTGCTCTGGTTCTCGTCCATGACCTCGTTTTTGCGGCAAAGCAGGGCATTCAAGCTGGCGTGAGTCTGGCTGGCTTGACTTGACTCCTTGTTTGCGCTATCATCTGACACGGTGTACCCCTCTGGTTCAGTCGGGACCTGTCAAAGATGCTATCTGCAAGCACCAAACGCGACTTCGATCCGAACTCGTAAGACTGAAGATCAAGAAGGGACTATCATCTAACAAGCAGCTTCAGGTTGGGGGTGGTCTTGGAGGTCAGTCGACCTGAATTCTTCCCTTCTCACACCATCCGATCGTTCACCAGGAATACTGACGATGCTTGTGATGAAATGTTCAGAGAATATCCCTCGTTACGCTCGAATCAACACCAACCTTACCACACCTTCAGCTCTCATTGATTTCCTTCAGACCCCCTCGGGTGGATCTCACACCCTTCTTGCCCCTGTTCCAGCCACTCCCGAGAACTCTTCACCATATCCCAAGACCTCCGATCTCCCTGTCAAGTCCTTCCATCTCTCACCCGACCTACCAAACGTTCTCATCTTCCCCCTCTCCTCAACCTCCTTTCTCACTTCATCTCCAGCATACATTGACGGTCGTTTGATTCTACAAGATTTAGCCAGTTGTATGCCCGCATTGGTCCTTTTGGGAGATCCAGCAACGAGGAAGGACCGCCCGGAGGAAGAGAGTTGGGATGGAGTTGGAGAAGCGATCGATGCTACGAGTGCTCCGGGTAACAAGACAACTCATTTAAGCATGTTGATGGGGAATGAGGGGAAGGTCCATGCATTTGAGTTATCGTTAGTCCTCAAGATGTTTTATGATCCTCCATGACATCGATCTGGCACCCTTCGTCTTCAAACTACCTCATCCTCATACTCTTTGCTCCTCCCCCGCCCTCAAACAGGCCCCATCGATTTCAGATCCTCAAAAAGATGGTCAACACAGCCGGGTGTAAGAACGTCTCTCTTGGTCCAGGCGAAGGTGGTACTCGTCGAGATTTCCTCGAGACGGATCCCACTAGCTCAGAATGGGCTAGAGTCAAGTACATCATGCTTGATCCAAGTTGCTCGGGTTCTGGGATCGTGAATCGACTTGACGTGAGTGAATTGTCTTCTCTATCCGTCGGGTTTAGCAAAGGTTGACATCTTTCTGTCCTTGGTCTTGACAGCACTTGATGGATGATCGTACGTCTCCATCTGACTTATCGAACGGGCCGATTCAGATTGTACATCGGAGGGCTGACAGTTATCCCATCCTGACTATTGTCTATCCTTCGCATGAGGTTGTAGCCGAGGAGGAGAACGATGACTCAAAGCAAGATAGGCTCGACAAGCTCGCTACCTTCCAACTTGGCATGATCAGAGTAAGCTAGTTGGATCACAATGATAGATACTCCGTCTCGTCGTCAACTCAGTCTTCGTGGACTTTCTTCCCTCTACACAGCACGCCATGAAGTGTCAGTCCGCATATTTTGTTTGATAATCTAGACTCTGCTGATTGGATCACATTCTTTTGTATCCTGTCTCGATCTAGTCCCTACGCCTCATCGCCTCACTTACTCCACCTGTTCCACTCATCCGACTGAGGACGAGCACGTTGTCGTTCGAGCACTTCAATCACCGGAAGCTATCGCTGGCGGATGGAAACTGGCACCTCGATCTCAAGTCTTGCCATCATGGCATCGTCGAGGTCGAGTTGAAGAGTTCGAAAAGGCAGAGACGAAATGGGGCAAAGGTGGAGGCGGTAAGGCTGAGACGAGAAGGAAAGATTGGGCGGAGGGAGTGGTGCGATGCGATGCTTCAGAAGGAGATGCTTGCAACGTAAGCCAAGCTTCATCTTCGTTCGTTGCGATCTCTCAATGATGAGCACGCGTGATACTGATCCTGGGTGCTCGGCGTAGGGTTTCTTCGTCTCGTGCTTTGTCCGACCCCCTCAATCGCACGGCGTCATTTCACTGGCATCGGAGAGGAAAAAGGCGGCGGTCAAGACCAAGAAGCAAAAGCAGAAAGCCAACAAGGTTGATGCTGATCAACCCTCAACTTTGGAAACCACGTTGAACGTTCCGTCATCCATCCCCGCGACGTTGGATCACCTCGCCGGATCCGACGAGCGTGAACTGAGTAAGAAGCGAAAGGCTATCGAACCTCAAGATGAGGACCGAGCTGGTGAAGGTAACGAAGGTGATGAGTTGAATGAAGGACGGGAGCCGTCGGATGCTGTGTCGAGTGTGGGGAAGAAGTCAAAGAAGAAGAGGCCTACGAAGAAGAAGAAGGGGGCCGAGAATGGGGCGGTGTGATTGGTGTTTACTGTGTTGGATGAGATTGAGATGACATTCGAGAGAGGAAGAAAGAAAGGAAAAGGAAAAGACGAGAACGGTAACGCGACTGGGTGGAATAGGGGGAGAGTCGGTTGAGACTCTTGTTCGGCAACGTTCATCCATGTCTTTTCCTTTTCGAGCTCGCTTATTCAAGTCTCGGACCTACTCGGGCTCTCGCCTACCCTCTCGTTCCTCTTCGACCACACCAACCTTGCCCGCTCCCGTCACTCTTACATTCGAGCTCGCCGAACCAAAGGAAAGGAAACATTCAGAAACCCTCGTGATTGCTCATGGTTTGTTTGGTTCAAAGCAAAAGTACGACGTCTCCCACCATATCAGATTCAATCCCAACCATTCACAATTGTACACAACCTTCTCCCCCTCACAGCTGGCGGTCGATGATCAAGGCAATGGCTCAAGACCTCTCGATCCCCGTCTACGCTATCGTCTGTTCGATCCGTGTTCGAATCAAATCTTACTTCCTTTACTCAACTTTCTATCCGTGCTCGATACACAGGATCTTCGTAATCACGGAACCGCTCCTCACGCCCATCCTCATAATTATCTCGCGTCCGTCGTCTTCCCTCTCATTGACGAACCGAGTCTAGACTCAACACGCTTGTTCTCGCACTCGTAGCATGGCGTCAGATATCTCCTCCTTCTTCCAACAGCACAACTTTCATCATGAATCCGTTCACCTCATGGGTCACTCAATGTCAGTTCTGGCTTTAGTCGATGTGATGGAACCTCGACTCACCCCCGCTTGCCTGATGAATTAATTCGTCGGTGTAACCGAAAAAAAGGGGAGGAAAAGCCGTCATGACTACAGCTCTACATCCTTCCATCAACGGTCCCCTCAAATCACTCATTTCTGTCGACATGGCTCCTTCGATTGGCAAGATCTCACCCGAGTTCGTCCTTCATCCCTTCTCCCTCTTTGATAACACCTCAGTCAGACAAATTACTTATCCCATCCCTCGTCTCGTTAGTTTCCATGCCTATACTACGGCCATGTTGGACATCGAACAGAGGAAACTCTCCACCAAGGTCGAGGCTGATAAGCTCTTGAGCGAGACTGAGCCTGTTCGTTTTTTTTTTTTTTACTTTTACTTTTTTCTTTTTCTCTCTCCCTCTCTCTTCTTCCTCATCGAAATCTGCGTAGTGAACGGCTAATCCCGTGGTATTTGGGGTTTGACCATCCTCCTCATCGATTTAATCAGGCTCTACCTGTTCGACAGTTCTTACTTACCAATTCTCTTCTGCGAGATGGTCGAATCACCTTTCGTGTCCCACTCGAGCTACTTCAAAACGCTATCTCAGAAATCGGCCACTTTCCTTATACTGTAAAGCTCAAGGATCTGTTTCCCTTCTTCGTCCTCCCCCCCCCCCCCCCCCCCCTTCGTTATCAGTATCAAAGATATACTTGTACCCCATTTCGCTGACGTCTTCCGATTCAATCGATGCAGCCGGGAGACATCACATGGAATGGACCTACACTGTTTATCAAGGTAAATCTTGTGTTTTGAAACTCGATAAACATAACGAACGATTTTTTTTCTTTGATTCTCTTTTCTTGTCGCTTGTTCCTTTTTCCTCGACCGGAACCGAGGGTATCAACTGCTTACCTCATATTTTTTTCTCTCTCTCTCTGCTTTCGAAGGGTAAGAAATCGGCATACATCAACCACAAGAACGTCCCGATCGCCAAACAGTTCTTCCCCAACATGGTGAGATGATTTATCTCTTCATACTTTCTTGATTGACTGTCAAAGACCCTATCTAAGCCTCTTGGTCCATTTTCCTTTGCCTTCTCCTTTCAACGTCAGGTCCTCGACGAGCTCGATACTGGACACTGGGTGAACGCTGAGAAGTGAGTCTTAAAAACAATTTCCCCCACCTCTCCTCCTCTCAGACAAAGAAAAAAGTGTTTGCATTTCTCTCTTAGGAAAGAAAAACAAAAACTCAATACCTCTCGCCTTTGAATCGTCCCTCCTCCCCCCCCCCCCCCCCCCCCCCCCCCCCAATCGACTTTCATCATCTTCCTTCCTCTGACCTAGACCTGCCGAGTTCATGAAGATGGTCGGAGACTTCATTCGTTCAACTCGATGATCGATAGATGGGGGTTTGACATGATCAGAATCAGGGTGGCGAAAAGTAGTGGATGGGGATCGGATAATGAAACATAGACATTATGTTGAAGGGAACGCGGTTTTCAAGAAAGAAAGGAAAGAAAAGAAACGAGCAAGTAAGGAGGAGGAGGGCAGGGAATCGAGGAGCATGAATGATGAGAATTAAAATAAGATAGAAAGAAGAGAAAGAAAAAAAAAAGAAAAAAGGAGGAGGAGCAAAAACAAAGACGATTGCTGGAAAGTAAGCATGGCACAAGAGGGGGGGGGGGGGGGGAGCTTGATCGTAAAGGAGGCGGGAGGGTTCAAAGAGAAGTTGAAAAGCAAAGCAGAGGTGCATGAGAGATCGAGAAAGATAAAAAAGCAGAACTGGGGGAGCAGAGACTGAATGAAACTATGCAAGTGCTTATCCTTGAGGAAGTGTGTGCGTGCGTGTTAGACAGAGAAAGGAAACGAATAGAGGAAAACAACAAAAGACAGTTGGGAAAGGGGGGGGGGCGATCGGGGTAAACCGCAAACGATTCGTCTTTAAGCAAGGAGGAGAAGAACTACTCTCGCTTCTTTCGACCGGTGATTTTTTTTTGTCTCTCAAGGAGAGTACTCGCATGATCGAATCTGTCTACTTCCCGACATCAAGTTCACTCCCGAACCCACACCTTCTCTTCCTCTTCCTCGTCCTCCTCGTCCTCCTCTCTCTTGCATTGATGACGCTGGGGAAGTGTAAACGTTGATGTTGTTCGAGTATCGTTCCAAATCAACGGTTTCCAGGACTTGATGAAGGGAAGAATCGTAACTAGTGTATCTAGAATGGGCGGTAGAAGGAGGTGATCGATTTTGATGATGATTGGGTGAAGAGGAAGAGGAGAGGGTGGTAGTGGTGGATGAGGAGGAGGATCCTCGACTTGAGAATCTAGTTCGAGATCGAGGAGGTGGCGTTAATGGGATAAAGGGTACTTGGGAAAACATCTGGAGAAGGAGACGAAAGGTACGTGTCGCGGGGATGGGCGTGATGAGATGAAGGTGAATCAGCACAGAGAAGGCAAGTCGAAACGAGGACAAGAAGAAGAAGAAGAAGAATGAATGAAATCCCTTCCGGGGTCACTTACTTGAGGGGAATGAGGAAGACTCTCACTGATCGTATGATCCTGCTCGCCTCTCTCTCCATTCTGTTCTCTCTTGTCAAACACCTCTCCTTGCTTGTCATGGCCCATATGCTGTCGTTGGGCCTGCCAATATTCCCTCTTCTTTTTCCTTGCCTGCAAGACGCATCGACGAGAAACCCAAACAAGTAATCCAAAACAGACAAATACGACCGCGCCAACAGCTATCGAGGTAATGAGCGCTGCGTTCGTTCGAGGTGCTGGGGTGTAGTAAATGGGAGTGGAAGAAGGGGAAGCTAAAGAGGAGGTATCGGAAATCGAAGCAGAAGAGGGGGAAGGATTAAACGATGGTTGGTCTCGAGGAGAGTACATGACACAAGGCGGCAAGGGGAAGAGCCTCGCTCGAGGAAGACGACGTCCGGGGTGGGGAAGTTTTGAGTGGGGGCACGTTTGGGGTTTGGATGATGATTTGGCAGGGCCAGAGGGATGATCAAGTCGGGAGAGGGGAGAAGGGAAGGAGGGAAGGAGGGAATCAATCCTCCTTCTCTTCTCCCAGGGATGTTTGTTGATAAACAGAGTTTCTTCCCGGTCCACGTTTCATCTGATTGAATTCCAGCGATAAAACACCAAAACAAATCCATCCCCCCGAGGGCCGTCCTTCCCGATCTCGATCACCTCTTCCCCTTCGCTCCAGGAATCGTCTCTCTCTCAGCTTCACATAGCCCCATTCTCAAATCTCTTCACTCTGCCCTTCCCCTACCTCCAGCCTTCAATCGATACAGATTAGACTCTACCAATTCCATCTGGCATTCGAGCCGAGTTCTTCTGCTGTCCTCTCTCTCTCGGAAACATCTGATGCAAACCTCGACTTGACTGACGATATAATCTCTTGGGGGTTGAATCGACGCCAATCGGGTATCGTCTCTCGCTCTTAGGGATGACTGACGATGGAGGAGGATCGGCAAGGTGCTCAGTTCAGGATCTTCAACTTTCTTGGCTTTGTTCAGAAATAAACCAAGCAGAGGCCAAACAAGTCGTTGGACGTGATATTTCTCTTGTTTTTTTTTTCTTCTTTCTCCTTCAGAAAAGAGAAGAAGAAGAAGAAGAAAAAAAAACTCACCTCAAGACCCCAGTTTATCATCTCCCAGAATCCCATCCAATTCCAACCCGAATCCCTCTCAACGAGTTCCTCAACATCCTTCATCCAATCCTCCTCCCATCCCTCCTGACCTTTTGATGCGTAGATCTCTCGGATATCCGAAATGGATTTCGAGCATGATTCAAAGTCAGCCTCGAGCGTCTCGTATACGGAGACAATGTTGGTGCTGTTGATCCAGTTGTGGTTGATTGATAGGATTGGAATGATCGGGCAGGCCGAAGGATGAGATCGGCTGAAAGGTGACGATGGAGTTGATATGGACGATATGTTCTCGACCTGATGATAATATCCACTTGGCACAAAGATAGTTTCTCCTTCGCGTTGAATGACCACAATCTCCTCAGCCTTTACGCTCTTCCAACTCCTCCATTTGTCCTCGTCGACCTCTCTGACATCAGGAATCAGCTGACTCCTCGGTTCGATCGGAAACCTTCGCATGAGGTGGGTGTGACTTGGAGGAAAGAGACGCCATCGCTTGAGACCCGTGATGTTGGTCGACCAACTGTAGCTGGAATAGACGTCTCGATGAAGGAGGGTAGCTGAGCCTGGGGTACCCAGATACTTTACCGTCATCTCATCCAATTCATCAGCCTGGATGATGTTGAAACGTGGATAGGAAGAAGCAAAAGAAGAAGAAGAAGAAAAAAAAAAAAGCATCGACTCACAACGAATCGAAAGTCGTCTTCTACGCTCCTTCCTTTTTTACTCCTGTACACCCCATTCAACCAATCATCCTCGAACACGGCTGGGACGTGATAAAAATCTTTTCCACCGAGTTCCTCCACCATACCCTGCAAATGCCAATCCTTCACATAAAGTCCCAAACTTTCCTCATCCCCTTTCTCCCATTTCATCAATACGTTCTTCAGTTGAGCATCAACGCATTCTTCCCCTGGTGAATGCAACGAGATTGGTGTTCCTTCGGGTTGAAGGTCAAGTAAATGTCGGTTGTTGACGATCCAAAGGTCAGATTCGGTCGAGAAGGAAAGAAAAGGTGGTTGAAACGCAGGCCAAAGGTTCGTAAGGTGAGGGGAGAAAACACAAGGTAGGTTGGGGATGAGATGATTGTTCTACAAAGAAAAGAGAAAGAAGAAAGTAAAGAAGAAGAAGAAGAAAAATATTGTCAGATTTTCATATGGAGGGGGAGGGGTAAAAAGTCAGAGATGATTGGGGTCCAAGCAGGTTTATTTCGAGTCTGAAAAACGAGACGACGGACGAGAAAGTCTTGATACGATGTTGAAGCGTCGAGGTATGGGATCGGACATGAATTAGGGTTTGACATGACTGGTCAATTGAGCTGATTTGCGTCTGCGTGTGAGTAGAAGAACAAAAAAAAAAAAAAAACCCCAGAGAGGTCCTGAAGGAGGGAAGTCGTCAGAGTTGAGAATCGAACGGAGGTGGATTGATTTTTGGGGTTTCCTTTTGGCAAGAAAGAACGTCAGGTGACAATGCCAATCAATCTTTCCAGATATCACACACGTGAAATGTCATTAATCATATCCCAGAGAACCCTCAACTCTAGATCGTACCCTCTGTCCGGCACAAGAAAAAACGGAGAAGAACAAGACAAAAGAGAGAAAAAGAACCTTTCTTCGAAACCTTACTGTCTAAGCCTCCAATTTTCTCTTCTTCTGGTCCTTCTTGGCTTCATCTTTTTTATCTTTCTTGTCCTTCTTGCTCTTCTTCTCCCTCTTCTTCCTGGCCTTCTCATCCTCCCCAATCGTCGCCGTTGCATCTGCCACAGCTCCTTCCGTCGAAGTCGAGACGACGTCCTTCAACACCTCAGCTTCGGCTTTAGTTTCCTCCTCCTCTTCCTCATCCTCCGATGAACGTTTCCGTTTTGTTTTCTTGTCCTTCTTTTCCTTCTTCTCCTTTTTATCCCTCTTCTCCTTTTTGTCCTTCCTGAGCTCGCTTGATGTTACCTCCTCAGACACAGAAGAAGCTTCCTCTACCTTGTCCTCGCTCGGGGGAGCAACGGACCCAACGATCACGACTTCTTCCTCTCCGACCTCCGGTGCGGTGACTCCTCCGACAGGAACTGCGACTGCCTCTCCACCACTAGCAGCGAGACGCATGGCCTCTGCCATCGCCTTTCTCTTCTCCTCCATCCTTTGCTTGAAGTAATCGGCGACGCTCGTCTTGTTGGTGCTGATAAGCTCATGCTGATCCGCAAACTCCTTGTTGGAGTCTTCGGAGAGAGAAGTGATGGGTGTTCCTAGGCCTGATGGTATGGGTGTAGTGGAAGGGGAAGGAATGCCGAGGATTTCTTGGATAGCAGCGGCATTGGTGGAGGAAGCAAGGGCTTTAGAGGCTCGATATTTTGCTCGATGGCTAGAATTTAGGGAACCGATAATCCCAACATGTTAGCATAGGTCGCTTTGGGGGAGTAGAAACGGTGAGAGACCTCGAGGAAGATAGTAAGAGGATGTGGGGGATGAGATAAATCCACAAAACTTACGCCATTCGATTCGGTTTTGCGACTGCAGCAGTGACGCTAGAGCTACCCGATGCTATAGGCATCGACTCAGCAGCCTCACTAACGATGACGGTATCAACGACATCATTGACGACAGCCTTTGCGAATCCTCCGAGGACCTTCTTAGATCCAGCACCAGTGGCACTGCTCTCGGCGACTGACCCTTGCTCTCCGCTCTTCTCAGCCGCAGCCAACCTCCTCAGGACCTCCTCGAGTCCACCACCAGCACCGCCGACGCCGCCACCCTCCTGAGCTCCCTCTCGACGAGCCCGACCCACTCCGATACCCGAGTTGTCGAGCTTACGAGCGACGGCGATGGGATTGACAAGACCCGAAGTAGGATCGAGACCGAGTGAGGTATTAGGGGTGTGTCCAGCCTTGAGGAGGTACTGTTGACCAAACGAAGAAGTGTCTTGTCGCCAGGCGAGGTTTCGAGGATCGTTTCCTACGTAAGGCGAATGACAGGTTGAGCTGAACTTCGCGGGATAGACTCTATGGGATAATCAAGGTTAGCGAAACTTACCGATACGCTGTTTGTTCTTACGCTCAGAGAGACCCATGATGTGGATGAGTTGTTGGAGCTTGGGGGGGAGGGGATGGTGAGGAGGAGAGGTTGGAATTCGGGTCGACGGCAATTTAGAATCCAATTGTCGAAGTATTGTCATTGTGGATAGGTCTCGCGACCATCTCCCTCCTTTCCTGAACGGCAGCGCCTGATACCCAACCATCTTCCATATCAAGGCTTCTCCAAGCAACGTTTGCGAGGGGAAAGAATAATAATAGGTGGATGGGAAGAAAAAAAAAAACTCCCAAAGCGTATACGAGAAACCTCGTCCATTCCGTCAGACGACACGTCTTCAGATCGCCAAGCGTAAGAACGATACCCATCCCAGGACAAAATGATCAGAAAGAAATGCAACGAGAGCCGAGGCTCGACTGATATACAACAATCAACGAATCGCAGGAGGTCCGAGTGGATAATCGAGGAAGATGCTGAAACTATTCTATGCTCATTCTGTACGATTGCTTAGGAGGTCCCAAGGGATAACTTGGGATCGGAATTAAGGGAGACAAGCGAAATGTAAGCTGTAAGTGATATGTATATGTATATATAAGATGATGATTCGGGATCTGGGAAGCTAACCGTTGAGAATGTGGAGTGTCCGAATCAATCTCGGCTTTGCGATCGACTACAAGGTGGATCAGATAAGGCAAGCGTGAGATCCTTGGATCGACGGAAAAATCAGAACGGTCGGATGGACAAACTTACGACCAGCCTTGAGTCCTAGCCCGAAGTTTCTCCAAACAACGACGGCCAGTCCAAACGTAACGAGTAGCAAGCACATGGCCAGAGCGCTGAAGATGGTGAGGGACTTGACGATCGTCTCGTAGGCCACTGATATGAGGAGCGATCAAGACGTAGGTCAGCGTCCTGAAAGTAAGCGAGAGATCATTAAGGGGTCTCACCTAGGTCTCTCCAAACGCGAACTGTCTTGTAGATGAAGTATCCGAGACCGACGCATAAGCCTAGGGAGAATGCAGCCTGGTCGGGTTGGGATAGAAGCCGAGAAGACAATCAAGACGTGTATCGTAAGCCTCATGAAGAAGCTGGACATTGATGCATACCATCCCTGTCCGTAACTCTCTACGCGCCGAAATCCAGCCCAGAAGGAGCAAGAGGATCGAGATCGGGAACGCTACTATCGTGAGGTAATACTCCCAGTCCTTGATCTGTAAGACGAGGATGATCTGGAGATTGATGAATCGCATTAATGAGTTCTGCAACCACACGTATCGCCTTGATCGAGAAAAGAAGAGCAGACCATCTAATCGAAGCAAAACAGACAGGTGTCTCAGTGTTTGGTACATGGAGTCCGAATTCAAAAGCACACTCACTTGGATGGAAAATCCGAGAAAGAAGAAGACGTCAAACTTGGTGACACAGATGAAGACCTGATACTGCAGGAACATCCGTTTGAGTCGTCTGTCTGCACCGAGGAACTTGTATACATCCCATCCGAATTCCTGAGGGGAGGCGAGGGCCGTTCGTTAAGCAGTGATCTACGGATATGAACACGGATCTGGGCCCGAGAGAAAGCTTGCAGCAGATGTGGATATGTTCTGAGGAACACAAGTATCTTACCCGATAGAGGTACCAAGCAAGACTGCCGTAGCCAACCTCACAAAGCGCAATCGTGCCCGGGACAAACGAGGAGAGAAGCTCGACTGGAACTCGGACAAAGAACTTGCCCGAAGTCGTCGCGTTATTGTACGACTCCCCGAAAGCCAGTCGGATCTCGTCAATTTGTATAACAGAGTAGACCTGGGGTTGGCAGGGAGTGAGCGATTCGGCAAAGCGAGCGGAACCTGGACAGTCAGAGAGAAGAGGATACGGACCAAGAAGAGGGCGTTGAAGATGACCAGACCTAGGATTTGGACAATGTTCCTAGCTCTCACGCCATCAAGGGCCATGCCGATCAGGAAGGCGCTAAGGGAGATCAAGTCAATCGAGATGTCGGACTATGTGGCGAGAGCGATTGTACAGGGTACGTGAAGACAGGGACACACTGTGCTGCGACGAAGATGGCGATGTAAACTGGTAAACGAAGATCTGAGCCCGTGATGACGCCCTCGAGGTTCCGAAAAGAAACGTATAGGCTCGCCTGACTCGAAGTGCAAGGTGGGTCGTAAGAGTTCAGTACAAGTCCGCATGGATTCGGGCACCGTCAGAGTCTGGTTTCATTCGACCTCTATGAGCAAGTCGTCGAAAAGTCTCAAGAGAAGTTCACATGCCAGGGACGGATTGTCTGTTGCTGTAGCGTCCGTACATGCCGCTCGCTTACCCCTTGCTATCAGAAAGTCGGCGAACCTCCGGCCCGATATCAGGAACACTCGTTCGACTCACCTCTATCGACATGACTACGGCTGTCTGTACCACTGATATCCCTACGAAAGCTTTCCCTAGCTTGCTTCCTGGCCACCAACTCTTGATGCCCCTGCCCCCTGCGATACCCCTCCGCCTGAAACCGACACCTCCTGTCGGAAGGACTTCGAGTGCCGATTTGCCTAGATGGTCCTCGCCCGTCGACCGACGTCTCGTCTGTGAGAATGAATTTGACTGCCAGGGCTGCTCTGACGAGTATGGAACGGCTTGTAAGGGATGCGGCAGGCTGAGCTCTTTGTCGGTAATAGGAAGTGAGGAGGAAGGAGGCTGTTCGGATGAACCGGAGAAGGTCGAAAATGTCCGCTCGTATGGAACTGGATCTGATGGGGCGGGAACCCATAGGTTGGAAGGTTCGTCTAGAGATGGGGAGTTGGTCATGTAAGACTTGGATGAGGGAGAAGCACCAAGGGATCCCTGGCTCGAAGCCTGATTCTGGATCAAAGGGGGAGGATAGAGTGGCCGACTGTGCGGGGGTATGCAAGAGAGATCTGAGCTGGAAGCTTGAGAGGAGCCGGATGGATAGGAATGTAACGCCGGGGGAATTGGAAGGTTCCTGGGCTGAGGAGGGTATGGGGATTCTGGGGAGATTGAAGTAGGCTGCGCTGGGTGTTGGGTAGTTTCGGGTTGAGTTGCAAAGTCTTGGGCGAAGGGGGATGCTGTGTCATAGTACTCGCTGAGTCTAAAGTCGCCCTTTTCGTTGTAGGCCATGATGTGAGAGTGATCGGGGGGAGAGTCGGGTCGAGGGAAGCTCGCTCGGTCGATGAGAGGGGGGCTCGATGTTTGGGGTCGAATGTCACGTGAATTTTTGTTTTCTCATTTTTCGCTCATGAAGGCTGACAATGACAGATGATGGTATAATCGACGATTTTGATGCTTGTTGTTTGGGGGAGTGGATGAGATTTCTGGGAGAAGTGATTTAGGGTGCTTCCCTTAACTTGACGCTTCCTTCGTTCGACTCCGACCCTAGCGACTCAACAAGGCTCAACGATCTAATCCAGAGGCTGTCATCACGTATCCAGTCGAACCGTCTCCCTCAACCAAACACTAGTTCCGTCTCCCTGGCGAATCCTCAACGTCCAAGACTCGAACCGTCACATGTCGCGTCCAACCAACCCTTACGCGACCGACTCGGGAGACGAGTCTTTCGATGATGCTGCCCCTCCTCCTCCCATGGACTTTCACTTCTCCTATTCACCAGTCAAGCAGCCAGCTCATCCTTCCTCCTCATCCAACCCCAATCCCGACATCCCTCTCCGTCTCGACAAGGACCCGACGCCCGGCTTTGAGCACTCTGGTAGCCCTTCCTCCGTTTCGTCCTCCTCCTCGGCTACTACTCCACCCACTACGCTCTCTTCTGCGTCTGCACGCTCTTCGGCTTTCTCCCTTTATCCAAAATCCCGTCAAGCCCTTGGACCCACCAGCTCACTCGGTCATGATTCTGCTACCGGACCATCAGCGAACGGCACCGCTGTCCCGAGCAGCAATGCTTCTTCTCTTCTTGGGAGACAAAGGGCATTTGGTCGGACAGTATCAGCCCCTTACGCCACCACGAGCGCTAGAGAAGGTAGGGGATTGGCTGAAGATGACACAAGTTCGGAATCCGAGTCATCCAGGACAAACGACGCCTCGAGTGAACTTCGAAATGGTGATGTGAGTCTTCCTCGCATACATCCAGTAGCTGCTCACGTCTGGTACACATTAGGTCGCCGTATCATCTTGTCTCACCTCGACGCCGTTGACGCTTCTTCTTCGTCTTGTAATTAGTCGACCCCTGTGAACAGAGACGCCCCCGTGTCTGCTGTTCCTTCCTCCTCACGTTTGAACCCTCTCCGCGCGACGAATTCTCTTGACGAAATGACTGGTGACAATACCGGAAACAGTACCGCCACCATCACTCAAGCCACCGCTCGTCTTCCCTACACTCCCTCCGTCCCCAGCCGATTCCAGTTGCCACCTCGCTCCGTTACGAGCGAGTCTCGGACTAGGAGTAAAATGATGATGATGGGACCACCGGTTAGGAAGAGTGCTGAGGAGACTATGCGTGAGAGGGAGGAACTGGCGAGAGAAGCAAGAGAGAAAGAAGAACGCGAAGGTAAGTTTAAGACAATCCTCTTTATCTTCGTTCTCTACTCGGCCAGTATGCTCCGGTACTTGGAAGTCTCACACGTATTTTTGTCAGCTTTAGAAGCTGCTGACAGATCGGCTCGGCAATCTTCCACGTCTCCTCCATCCTCAACCACTGGTCTACCCTCGTATCCATCTGCCAGCCATATTCTCCAGACTCCATCTTCTTCTTCGACTCTCTCGCGCGGGAGGAACGGAGCTCCAGCCTCGTCCTCTATCATAGAAGAAGAAGATGGCGTAGAAGAGTGTGCCGCTCCTCGATTCTCGAACCTCAATCTAAACCACACCTCGCGAGCAGCAGTCGCATCTACGTCTAGTCGGCAACACCGCCCTTCCCCTCCTCCTGAGCTCCCATCTGCTTCACAACTCCATCAAACTCCCTCTCAGAGCTCGGAAAATGATCCTTACCGCCAAAAAACTCGACACCGATACTCTCCGTCGGTGCCTTCGCCTCAAGGTCCATCAACTTATGAACCTCGTAGTAGAAACTCACCCCTGTCTTTGGCGGAGGATAGAGAACCTGTAGAGGAAGTAGGTGAGGATTATCGAGGAGTACATCCGAGAGCTACCTCCCAACCTTACAAACCCCCAACGCCACCTCGCTCGACGTTCCAATCCACTGTCCCCATCAACCATTCTCAACCAACCTTCCATCCGTCATCACATCCTCCTCATCAGCAACCACAATCGCAACAGCAGCCACTGCACCAACATCAATCCGCTTACGATCCTCGATACCTCCCGCCGGATCCGTCCATGTATCCTTCCTCTCTCCCTGACCATCAGCAGCATCCTTCTCTTCACCAACATCACCATCATCATGGACAGCAACAGCCACCGATACACCCTTCCCTCTCCCATCCGCAGCAGCCAAGCTACACTCACTCCCATCTTCACCAGATGCAGCAGACTCCCAATGCCAGCCAAAACTACTACGACACTGTCACACCTGTTGCACCACTCACTGGGTCCATCACGAACAATAGCTCGATGACCCAGAGTCAGATGCTCCTCCAGCAACAACAACAGTTCCAAGGCATGTCGAGCCAACAGCGCCACCCGTTTGAAAAGAAAGATAAATACTTTGAGGTCCGTTCATCCTCGATAGACCCTTCTCTGGCCCTGTCTCTCCGTTTTGTCCTCACAATCTATTCCTTTGCCCAGATCAACAACAAGGCCTACCAGAAACTTTGTCAGATTGGTCGAGGAGGTTCGTCTCGTGTCTACAAAGCCTTCAACGACCGCAAAGAGATCGTCGCCATCAAAAAGGTTTCCCTCGATCA
Source organism: Udeniomyces megalosporus (assembly GCA_039545415.1). NCBI lineage: Eukaryota > Fungi > Basidiomycota > Tremellomycetes > Cystofilobasidiales > Mrakiaceae > Udeniomyces > Udeniomyces megalosporus. Next base: position 437,691 of record BCKM01000003.1, on the reverse strand, counting down.
GCTCGATCCAGAGGCCGTTAGGAACTATCAGAATGAGATCGACCTCCTGAAGAAACTGAGAGGTAATGACAAGGTGATTCGATTGGACGATGAAGAAACCAAGGTAGATGCTCGAGGGCGAGGGAAGGCAATTTGGGTCGTGAGTGAAACCTGCATGTTAGTACGTCTCGATCAAAGGTTAAAGGCTGAAGGTACACTCGAATCGACGGTTCAGGTCATGGAATGCGGGGAAAAGGATTTTTCGAAGCTCCTCGAGGAGCAAAAGGGAAAACGACTGAACATGAACTTTGTCGGCTTCTACTGGCTTCAAGTGCGTAGCCTCGATCCTCTTTCAAATCGAACCGGGTCTTCTTGGATCATTCATTGCTAAGTCCCGTTCGTATCCGACTCGTGCAGATGCTCGAATGTGTTCAAATCGTACACGATCACAAGATCATCCACACCGATCTCAAACCAGCCAACTTTGTCCTCGTTGGAGGGATGCTCAAAATCATCGATTTTGGTATCTCGCATACGATCGAGGATCATACCGTCCATGCCAGACGAGAGAACCAGGTTCGTTTGATTGCCCTTTGTTCCTTGTCGACATGTTTGAGCATGTGTCTATTATTTTTCGTCTGACCCACCTACCAACGCTAGATCGGAACGCTCAACTACATGTCTCCTGAGAGCGTCCAAAAAGCCAACGGAGAGCAACGAATCGTCGTGCGTGTGAATGTTGCCCATATCTGCGTCAACTCAAGCTGAACATGGTTCCGCATCAACATCTCTTATCTCACCTCTAGCTTGGGTATCCGACCGACGTTTGGGCTCTCGGCTGTATTCTCTACCAAATGATTTACGGTCACCTTCCTTTCTCCCATATCACTACCCATCCTGCAAAAGTCAAAGCCATCTGTTCTCCCTCACATTCCATCGATTACCCACCTCTCTCGACGCCTCGTCTTCCACCTCCACCTCCTGGAGAACCATCGAGAGCGGAGGAAGAGAGGGAGTTGGAAAGTCCGGTCGATCCTCTGGCCATCGAAGTCATGAAGGCTTGTCATGGAAGAGACGAGAAGGACAGACCGACGATTCGAATGTTACTCGATCACGATTTCCTTAAACCCTGGAAACGTTAGTCTGATTTTGGTTCCCTCTCAAGAAGACGGAGAAAAAAAGGTATTAACTCAACCTGATCCTTGGTCTCACCCCGGACCTTTTTGATCATTCAGGAACCGTCACGCCAAAAATCGAACGAATCCCACCAGGATCGACTGCGGTCTCACTCCAAGTCATGACTCAGCTCGTGGAGTATATTCGAAAGACCCCAGATGCGAGCGCAGAGGTTCGTGATAGATTCTTCTTCCCACCTCTGACAATCCCTCTCCCTTTGAACACTCACCAATCACAGGGGAAAAAAAGACAGATATTGACGATTTGCGACTAACAACCCCCCCTCAATTCTATCACCATCATAGGCTGCTTTCAAGAAACTACAACAGGTTCAGGCCGATTGGGCTTCACGACCATGAACACAAAATGGCTTGCTCGTTCGGTTTATTTTTTTTTCTCTTCTTCTTTCGATTTGACACCCTTGAGCTCTGCTCTTACTTTCGTCTCAAATCTTTGATTCAGCACTCGTTCATTCTGTCTGGCTCTTTTGACATACCTTCTTTTCCATCGTGATTTTGATCTTACCCCTTCTTCTCCATACCTTTAGACCTTGGACGTACCTTTTTCTCCATCATCATCATCATCATCATCGTCGTTATCGTCTCATCAAGATCGGACTTCTTCTTACCTTCCCCCTCCCTCTCGCTGTTACAAATCACCTCTAGCATCTACACCCAAACCTCATTTGGTTCCTGTTCCGTTTCTCTCCCTCTTTTTTTTTTTTTTTAAAGGTTTCCGGAATCTCACTACCGCATCATCATTCGCACAATCAAACGTTCTCACTCTCAGACAAGCCCTCTCGCACGGTTCAATGATCAAGATTTCTATCTCAATCCTTGTCCTCATCTCTTCAATCGAAAAATCATTGATTTGGCTTTTGTGTGTGTGTGTGTGTGTGTGTGTGTGTGTGTGTGTGTGTGTGTGTGTGGAAAACAGAGAAGTAGAACAAAGAGGAGAAGAAAAAGAAACAAGCATACACACAACAAAACAAAAATAATATTGAACCTCCCTCCTGTTTCTCTCTCTCTCTTTTCTAGTCCCTTCTCAAACCAGTCAAGGTCAATCTCTTTGGAGATCCTCCTCCTCCACCCCCTCCTCCTCCTCCTCCCAATCCGAATCGACTCAAGACTGAGTGCGTCCTATTCGGTAGACTGATCCTTCTCACTCTCTCATTTCCCTCCTCTTCCTCCTTCTTCTCCTTCTCTTCTCTTCTTCCTCTTCCAGTTTCATCTCCAGTGACATTTGAAATCAACGATGATGATGATGATGATGCTTCCTCGAAACCACCACCACCACCGTCGATGATGGCTGACTCTGAATTGAGCTTGATTCTTCTCCAATCGTCCTCTCCATCTCCAGGATCAGGTTGAGATTCGAGTGAACTCGATGACAAGGATTTTGGAATGGTTCCTCCTCCAGTGGCTGAATCAGTCGTATCGGCGACATTTTTCATCGTCGTCATCGTTGTTGGGAATGGGAAAGTATTGATGTTATTTGTGTTGTTGTGATGGGGATCGTTAAGATTGGTAGTAGGAGTGTTGGTGAAGGTTGGGGGAGAGATGATGGCTGATGTTGTTGCAGCTGCTGCAGCTACAGCAGCACCAGAGAACATTGAGAGTGTCCTAGCTTTGGAGAAGAAACCTGAAGGAGATGTTGGGTCTATAGTCGTCGTCATCATCGTCGTGGTTATCGGCTCGAGAGAAGCAGTGGTAGTAGAAGAGGAATTGATTCGTGGGGAGTGGGGAGTTAAATCAATGATGGCATTGGTTGTTGATGAGGATGAAGCACCCGAATGAGAAGAGGAAACGTTTGAACCATGTGTGGCTGTGACGGTTGAAACGGCTGTCGTTGGTGGTTGAGGTTGAGATATTCTCGTTCGATTGGCTACTATTCCTCCTCCTGTATTGCCACCATGGATGGTCGATTGGAAGAGGAGTGAAGAGGAAGAAGGAGCGGTATGGTTCATCTTGTTAGAGAAAACAGTATCGGATGGTTTGGATTGACGTCGAAGAGAAGTTGATCGTCTTGGTTGTTTCGTAGGAGACGTCTCTTCGGGGTTGATGGAGGGAGAAGAGCTTTCATTAGCTACATGGGTCTTGGGAGAGGATGAGGATTCAGTCGGATTGATAGTAGAGGGTGTGGGTAGATTAGCTGTGGATTGGGAGAATCGATCCAAGACGTGACAGAGGACAGAAGGTCGTCTCTCGCTTGATGGCTGAGCTTGGGAGAGATGACTTGACTGAGGAGATGGGACTGTCGTTGTCGGTGGAATTGATTCTCCTAATGGTCTCGATGGCGATCGTAGGGATGCTAGAGGAGTGACATTCCTAACGACTCCTGAAACCCTATCTTGCTCTCGCCTACTCTCGGTGATGATAGAATCCGTCGTAGTACTAGCGGTTGGTGTGACAGGTGAACTCGGTTGATCTCGTTCCTGGCTTTGACCCAGGTCATGCGGACGACGTCGGAAAGATGCCTCCATATCTCCTACTCGGAACCGCATGGATGCAGGCGAGGAAGGCGTGTAACCTTGGGACGTTCGAGGTCGCGCGAGGTAAGGGTGATGTTGGTCGTTGTGACGATTCGGCCCTTCACGTCAAAGAAATTACAAGCCCGAGGCAAGATGATTTTTTGTTTTTAGCTTGAGTAGGAGAAAAGACCTCAATGAAGTGAAACGCCGAACTCACCCAAAGCCGAGGATTCCCTCATGTGTTCCGACATTATCCCAAGTCTGAGCGACTCACTCCTTCTCATCCCCGTTCCTCCCCCTCCATTAGACGATGGGGACAATACTACCCTTTCCTCCACACTGCCCAACCTCGTGTGAGTCCCTTGGATCCCATTACCTCGAACTCCGACAGCAGCACCGCCATACTCTCCCCCTTCTGTCTCCCCTTCACCAACACCTCCAGCCGCCGCCGCTTCCCTCGCACCTCTAGGCAAAGCGGTCAGCAACGAAGTTAAGCTCCTGATCTCCTCATCGTTGCTCCTACTCGCTTCCCTCAAAGCGTTGACGATCGAACTCGTTCGGTCAATCAAAAGATCTCTTCCTGTAACGTCGTAATCTTTGTTCACCTGAGCTTCAACGAGTACATCGCGAGCCAAGGAAGTCGCTTGACGAAGCACCGATCGAGTGGATTCGACACATTGAATGAGAGTCTGAGCGGATGAGAGGATATTGTTCGATGATGGAAGGGGGGAGAGTGTATAATGCGAGGTGAGATGGGAATGGGCAGAGTGAAGAGTTCGAAGGTGATGATCTGAGGGATAGGACGAGACAGGAGTGTTAGGTGATGAGGGTTTGTTGGGATGAAGCCGATGATTAGAAAAGGTAGAAAGTGAAGAAATCGAAGGTGACATGGTCAAGCTTGATGGACTTCCATCGCCACGAAGATGGTTAAAGTCCATCGAGGTCATCGGTCTTCTCGACAAAGTCGAAACACTACCACTACCACTACCGCCAATACCTCCAGTCCCTCTAGAAGCTAGGGTGCCGATCGAAGATGAAGCTGGAACGAATCTTTCTCTTGGACTGCTCCTCCCTGTATCGAATGATCCGACACGATTACTGCTGACCCTCGTCGATCTCGATCTGAGTAGATGTGCGCTCGGACTCCCCGAGGAACCAACTTCAGTTTGGTCCTCTGTCATCCGCTGAAGGTTGTAGATGGACCGATGTGACCGGAGCTGATGGTGGTGGTGGTTCGAAGCGGTGCTTGATGTTGCTGCTGCTGACGAGGAAAGCGAGGTTGGAATGTCCTCGACAAATGACATAACGGTAGATGGTCGTTTCAGTGTGCTTCCTTCTCCAGCTCCAGTAGAAGAAACCGTATGTCTCGTTCCTCCTCCTCCGCTAACCAGATCGTAACGTCCAGGGGTCCTTGGTGGGAATCTCCGATCAAAATCCGCTGCTCTCGAGAGTGATGATGGCGATCTCTCCTGATGCTGTCGATCGATATCATTACTGTTACTGTTGTTGGCATAAGACGACAATGAACTCTCCGCTCGTTTCATCGCTTGAACTTCTACCAAATCCTTCCTCTTTCTCTCCGCTTCAGCATTTTCCCTCTCTATCCTCTCCAGAATCTCCCTAGTCTTATTGGTCATGGTCCCGGCAGGACTTGGATTGAAATCTCCACCGTCACTCTCGACTCCTTCACTGCGACCACCTTGAGGTACTTCCTGACGGCGGTCCGATCCGTTTTCTACCAGAGCGCTTTCTACGCTTCCACCTCGCCCAAGGTACCTGGGTTGCGTTTCGCTGTCCCAGAGCGTTCCCGCTCGGAGGGGAGTTCGAATTCGACGACTCTGTCGGAGCTGTGAGGTCGACCTTGATTCGTCCGTTAGGGATCCTCTGGTAGGATTGGGATCCTGAGAAGGCGTTGGGTGGGTCGATGAAGCTGAAGAAAGTCGCCGATCGTCAGATCCTTGAGTGGGGTAGAAAGGGGGCAAAGTCTGGCGTCGGGTGGCTTTTTGAGTCGTCGTAAAAAGTGAGGGCGCAGGTGATGAGGGGGGCTGTCAAATGGAACAAACGAGTAAACTTCGTCAGTCGCTTGTAAAGTTCGGCTGTCAAGAGGATTGAGATAAATATATATAAACCTCTGAATAAACCTTTGAACTGACATCTGCCTCTGACGTAAATTCGAGAGGTATCCGACCTCTACTCCTTCCTCCACTCGAAGTTCTCTTCCGAGACAGATCATCCTTTCCTGACTCCGCAACTTCCGAGACTCCATCCCTTCTCTCGCACGCTCTCTCGTCACCTTCAGCAGCATGTCCCGAAGATCTCCTCGATTCTTGTTTCCCATTGCTCGGTGAGGCGAAAGGACTGGCGAGATCGTCCTCCTTCTCTTGTCGAGAAGTTGTGGGGTGATGGTTCGACCGGGATTGAGCTCTTCTCGACCTACTACTGGAGCTCTGGGGGGAGCAAGTATCAGAAGGAGTTCCGGATTGATCTGAAGGATGGTGAGCTCTTCGGAGGGTGGATTCGTTGATGGAGAGAGAGGTACTAGCTCGAATGGATCGAACGGACGGTAAGGCTCGTAATCGAGTCGTTGATGGAGATGCCAAGGCTGGAGACTGAGGTCGAGATGATGATGAAGATGTTGCAACGGATCCAGCGAAAGATGTCGGTCGTGCTCGAGATGTAGTGGCGGTGTGGAAAGATGATGAACTTGAGGCAGTCGTCTTGGTTTCTGACACGCGATGTCGATTTGACCAGATTGATGGCCTTCGGTCTGGAACACCATCTCTCTCAGCACCGCTACGGTAAGAGGCTCCATCTAAAGACGAGGATTTAGAGGAGACTGAGTGGGAAGGAGAGTGAGTCGAAGAAGAAGTTGAGGAGGTTGTATTCGTTCGATTAAGAACGGCACGAGTTCGAAGTGATGGTGGTGGAGCTATCTCGAGGAATAATGAACGGTCTGGCTCGAGTAGCGGTGAAGACATAGATTGGGAGTGGGTGCGATGATCGTGAGGATGAAGAGGAGGAGGAGGGGGAGAGATACCTTGAGAAGATCCATCACTCCTATCGCTTCGAACGCTAGATCTCCTAGCTGATCCTCTCGGTGGCCCTTGCCCCGATCGTCTATTTGACCTTTGATCGTCAACCGAAGCAATCAATGATGATCTCCCATGACCTTTGATGAATCCTTCATCATTCTTGCATAGAGACGGGGCGAGGCTCCTGCGATCCTCACTATCATCTCGTCTCAGAACTGCTCGATTATCTCCATCGTCAAAAGCCGAGCGAGATGTGGTATCTCCACTAGAGCTAGAGATGCTCGACCTGCTATCCATCCTCCTCTCTAACTGTATCGACTTGATGTTCCTCTCCGTGTCCTGGCCCGAAGCTCGGATGTGACGGGGATTGTGGTGTAGCGAGTAAGACTGTTGGGGTAACGAAGGTAGGTGATGATGTGATGATGATGACTGTTGACCCTGACTGGTGTCAACGCTGCTTGCGAGGGAACTCCTTCTGATGTAACTCGTTTCGCTTCTGGCTTCAATTGACCGGTCACGATCGTTCTGTAACTCTCCATCAGCAACCCTTCTTCTTCCTTCTCTCCCATCATCACCAGAACTATCATCGTCTTCACTTTTCCAACTCCTCCCGTCGTCCAGAGCGTTCTCAACTTCCTCTCTCTCCCTGTCCGACTCTCTCCTACTCAGGCTCGACAACGCCGAGAGTGGAGCCTGGCCAGTGTTCATTTCAGGCTGTGTTGATTCAGAGGTAAGAGCTGATTTCCTAGTCAGACCTTGGGAACCTTCAGGACCGTTGGATGATGGGGAAGGGAGACCATTTTGAAGAATGGAAACCGGTCTCGATCGTTTGAGGGTAGCGTCCGAATCATTCTGGTCATAAGGATGATGTCGTTGTTGATTTCTTGGAATGGGTCGAATTTGATGTTGAGAAGAGTTCGCGAAAGAAGAAGAAGAACTCGCAGATGGGGATGAAGAAGACGACGCGTCGTCTCGATGCTGACGAGAAAGACGACGGCTGGTGAACGGTTCGGGTTCGTCCATGAGAGAAGGCTCGTTATGTCTCTGATTTGAGAAAGGTGTTGGGAAGGCTGATGATCTGGATGATGACGATGACGAGGACGAAGACGAGGCTGTTGATGATGGATTTTCGAGGGGTGATTGAGAGGACGTGGGTCCTTGGCTCGGCGACTCCATTGACTGGTGACTCTCTAGTTTGGCGGTCGTATCTGGATTGAGTGTGTTTAGAGCGATGAGGGTTGAAGACTTGCAATGGGTTGGAGGTCCGACGGCAGTGACGGGTACCGACGCCAGGGTTCGATAGTCTCATCCTATTTTCTTTTCTTTTCCTCTCATGTCAATCCACTTACACTATCCACCACTCCACTAAATCAAGAGTCAAACACCATCCCGCCCAAGACTCGTTCATATCCTGCCACATCCAACCAAAGGGAGACAGAGAGAGAGAGAGACGACAAGACACCCGTCGCTAACCCAACACGTTCCGACTTTGTCCAGTGTTCGGAAACGTTGGGATATCGATTTAAGAAACAGACATTCAAGAGAGAGAATCCAACCCGGAGATGGGACCTGTGTGTGTCGACGATTAATCATCTCCAGCCAACTTCCGGACCCGCTTGAGGACCGAGTCCTTCGATGGGTCGTATGGGTGCGATTTCCTACATCGGCCAAGCAAAAAAAGAAGAAGAAGAAGAAGAAGAAAGCGAAATGAGCTCATGCCCTCTCACAAACCCGAGGATGCGAAGACAGAGACGGTGAGGGCACTTAAGGCGGGATGGAAAGAGGGGGGGACATACGAGGGGATCTCAAGTAATGCTGGGAACGCTTGAGAGTATCTATCGACGATTGGACGAATCTTTTCAGCGAGCTAAGTTGAGTTGTGATGTTTGTCGAGAAGCGGGAAGCAGCAATCAATTGCGGTTCAGGTCGGATGGGGGACATGATCGAGTGTCGAGGAGAGCCAGTAATGGATATGTGAGACCGTGTAAGTGATATAGACGAGTAGGTGGTTGTGTGATCCAAGAATGATAGATAGATGGGTAAGTGAAGAGAGAGTGGAGCAATGGGAGGGTTGTTCAAGTAAACGTCAGCAGTCATTCGCAGCACTCGCAACATGATTTAGCTCTCTATCTCCTTCTTGTACTCTTCTTTCCTCTAACATTCCGATCAATGCGTATAGATAGAGAGCAGAAGCGAGCAGCAGTTCACGAACATGTTGATTGATTAAGAGGATAGCAACGTCCGGTCGTTCGGTGAACTCCTGGAAAGCAGCTTCGATAGCCGAAGGTTGGGTCTCTTCAACACGAACATCCAGGAGGAAGACCAACCAAAGTTCATATCAGCACAGTTTCCATCTTCAAACGATGATCGTCAGCTTGACGGCGAGTAAGACGACGACGAGACCCGCTCAGAGCTGAGTCTCCCTCTCCACCTGTCTGCTTTGCGAGCCATTACGACGACAACAACTCACTCGAATCAACGACCAAGAAGTTCTTCTTCCCCTTATCAACATGCCCTATCCCTGCCAGCAACAGCCCTGTTATCGAGTCCTAAACGCGTTCAAGCCGAAGCAATCAGCTCGAGTCCCGCAGAGCGGAACAGGACCGGGAGCCAAGGTCGGACAAACTTCATCTCCGATGACAGCGATGAGATTTCGATCTTTGCCTGCCTGATGGGTTGCCATAATTGCGCTGATGTGTGAGTATGTGTATGTGAGGTCGGGCGAGAAAGAGGGTTGACGGTAGGCGATCTCGAAGAGGGGAGATGGAGCCGGCTTTCCGTCAAGGTGACGTTCATTTTTCCTGTTCGGTCGTCATCTTCCATCGAGCCTTCATGGAATCATCTTTGCTTCGGTTCTGGATGCTTGGGAATTACCGATCTATTCATCTGACGTATGATTGGAATTTCATCATCATCGTCACATGCGATTGACTGTGTCTTTCTTATCACCATCCCTCCCACAACTCAACCCAAACCATATTTCCAGTTGTTCCAATCCCCTCATCTTCCCGAGCCGGCGACGGACCTCATCTGCTGCTGCTGCTGTTTGAGAGCCCAAGCCTGTTGCTGCTGTTGCTGCTGCATCAACTGCTGAGCATGAATCGGATAAGTATTCTGACCCTGACTAAGGTTGTTGTTGGTGATAGGATTAGGGGATGGTATGGATGATGCTTGTTGTGATGAGAAGTTTTGAGGACCACCAGCTGAAGGAAGAGGTCGAGTTGCGAGTCCGTTCAGATGTTGTTGATTGAAATGAGGCGACGGTTGAACCTGTTGTTGCTGTTGCTGCTGTTGTTGTTGTCTGGGCATCTGCTGCTGCTGATGTCTGGACGCCTGCTGCTGCCCTCCAAGGCGACTTCCACCTCCTGCTCCCAACATCCCTCCAGCCATGAGATGAGGATGGAGGATTTTGACCGTCGTACTGTCTTTGAGCGCGTATGGTCTCTGAGGGTCTAGCGTGCCTCGGTAAGAAGGCGGTGGATTCGAGAGAGAAATGATGGACCGAAGGGAGGCGAGTTGAGTCGATGTTGGAAGGATGGCAGCGATGGGTGGTTGATCGGGCGAGTCGGAAGGAAGAGAGGGTCGCAAGGAGATAAGATGAGCCAGCGAGTTGGTGAGAGATTGAGCTGTTGGAGAGACAAATGAGAGTCAGAGAGAGGGTTTGTTTAGCATCGATTCAAGGGACTTATGAACCGAAGCAGTACCCGTACCAAGGTCATTTTCCTCTCCTGAAGGCACCTCTTCCCTTTGTGCGAGACGGCTCCTTTTCAAATCCTCCAGCTTCCTCAGCCTACTCCAGTTTCGTTCTAGCATCTCGTCCACATCCCCCTCGACCGATTCCGTACTCGAAGCTTCGTTTTTCTCCTGCCTTGCTGTTGAATCTGTCGAGGCTCGCAAAGAGGCAAGCTGTTGACGAGCATGGTGAAGATCCAGCTTCCGACGAATGATCCGGGCTGTATCCGAGAGCGATTGAGTGGCTCGCGTTGAATCGTGTGTAGGAGCGAATGAGGCAAAAGGGGAGGGAGTAAAGAAAGTCGCTACGAGAAGGCGTCAAGGCAGGATATATGCATGAGCTTAGTTTTTCGCCCGTGGTCGATCGTCCGATACGAGCGGAGATTCACTCACGAGCTACTGCGAGTGCATCTAGCTTTTCCTGAGGACGGAGCGGCTTCCGATTGGGGTCATGTCTGGTCGGTAGTGAACCGATCTGCCCCAGTCGTTGCATGTTCTTGAACGACGGTTCAGGCATAGGATGGATCTCAACAACCTCTGCTAAGCCAGTGTCAAGCAACTCGTCTTCGGTCTCGACAGAGTCGGTGAAGAAGGTTCCGCCGCCCTGAGACGGCTGTCCGAATGAGGCAAGTTTTTGGAAGAGGGCAATCTTGCGAGGGAGCTCTGCAGACGCCAACAAACGGGTTTGTGATAGAGAGGCATCAGTCGACATATACGAGATCGTGTACGACCAAGTAGACGATGGCAGGCAAGGGGATGTCGAGGGCCTATGCCAAAACTGACCACTGTCTTTGCCCTTGCCTTTCCTCCCTCGACCAAGAGTATCGAGGACTTTTTGGGTATCTCGTACAAAGGCCCGATATTGTCGAGACTTAACGAGTGCCGAGCCTTCGTTTGGAGCGACGTGCGACGGGAGAGTGACGTGTGGTGGAGAGATGAGGTCGAGGCAGGCCTGTCGGATTTTGTAATATAAGAAGTTCCACCGAATTCAGCCCCGGTCGATGAGAAACGCGAGTAATCCCGTTCGCGTTAGACCAAGGAGATGAACACAAACCTGAACAGCTGATCGGGTGGGCGGGCGAGGTTGAGAGAGAAGAGCAAGGAGGGAGATGGGCGAATCTTGGTCATACCGGGGAAGCTGGAATGACAATGCGGAAAATGTTGGGTCCATGCTTCAAGCACGAAGGTTGTTCGCGGAGAAGAGAGCAATCGACGTCAGCAGCAGCAGAAGCAGGAAACGACGCGATAGCCTTCACGCGTCGACTTTGCACTACGCCTCCTTTTATCTCGTCTCATCCTTCCCCCTGTAGACGGTCTGTTTGAGATTCAAGTACCAAGCTAGCCCAGGACGTACATTTTGAGCAACACCAACAGCCGATCCCGATCCTCCAAACTCAGTCTATCATCCTCGTGCTCTCCATCCAATCCATCCTCGCGCTGGTCCTCGAGCACTGACTGGCCGTCTAGACCATCAGCAGGGGTAAGTGGGTTGGGGTAGGAAGGAGGTATGGAAGCTCCGCCCAAAGAGTCGCGTTCTCGTTTGCGCTTGTTCTTGGAAGCAGATGTTGGAGGCAGGGATGACTGGTGTTGAGGTGGAGGTGATGTGAGGGCTAAGGCTGCTGGAAATCGAGATGGGCGATGGAATCAGCAAGCGAGTCCAAGGAAATTGATCGCTCTCAAGTTGGAGGGACGCGTCAAGAGAGTGATTTGGAGGGCGGCGGGAGTGGAAGGAAGAGTCTTGTCTGTGGATGAAGATTTGATGGCGGTTTGAGGAGAGGAAGGAAACTGACTTGTCGAATCTAGAGCTCGCGTCATTCTCTAAGCAGAAAGGTAGGGCGAAAGACTGGAGAGAAGAAGTGGACGGGGGGAAGGTCGTGGTTTGGGCGTTGAAGAATGGGTGGGTGGTTTGGGTGGTGGTGTGGTGTCGATTTTGATGATTGTGGATTCGATGTCTGGATGGATCGTCGACTGGTTGGTTGGGTTAGATTAGATATCGAGAGATCCAAGTACCGTCGCGCGTTCGAAAAGGGTGAATGAAGAACACAAAGGAGAACCGTCGTAGAATCCTCCCTCCCATCGTCTGTCCTCCGGTCGAGCCCTCGTTGACGCCCTCTTGACGCTCCAGTTCGCTCCTTGTACCCAATGTCAAGCCAATCTTTTCGAACCTGCAAAATTCTCGCCACCCAGCTCAAGGAATCGCATTCGTATTTTCAACTCACCACCAGGTTTGCTCTATGTAGTCTCACTTGGCTCGAGAGCTGACACTCCTTCTACCTACCATTGGCCTTACTCATGTCGGTATCTCTTCTCCTTCCGTCCAGATCTATCTCCAATACTCTCTCGTTGCGGTCGAAAGCCACCGACAGAGTCGCCTCTCAGGCAACAAATTATTTATCTCACGATTCACCCTCATCCGAAACCCCCTTCTCTCATTTGTCCTCGCACAAGTCTGCTCCCTCAAGTCCTTCAACCAATAGATCAACGAGTTCAGGAATCTCACCCGAATCGACTCCTCCCGACGCATCAACATCTCCCTCATCTTTGCCACCCCTTGTCTACGATCGAGAAACCATTCTCAAATTTGCTCAAAGCTACAGAGCCACCAAAAGAATGCTGCAAGACCACGTCCCGTTCGAATCTATCCAACGTCGGGTGTACCAGATCCGAAACTACGAGAGGGACAAGAAGCTACGATCGACGACGCCCTCTAAATCTTTTGTCCAAAAAGAAGCAAAGAACCGTGGGTCTGAATCATTCGGTGGGATCAGAGGTGTTCCAATCGTCTCGGTGAGTCAATTGGGAGGTGTGTCCGTCTTTGCAAGACCTCACGTCGTGTGTGTGACCAAACACTCTGACACATTCTTTTCATCCAATTAGATGGCTCCTTTTCCGATAGAATACCCCGATCCTGACCAGGCAGAGCCAGTGGCACTACCGCGAACAAGACTGAGGCGTGATGCTCGTCGGGCCAGAATGAAGGCTCGGTGGCGAGTCAGGTTGGGGGAACGCAACACAGAGAATTCGCTGTTTACAGCCCGATTTCCGCTCCACATCCAAGTAAGATCTCAATTTCGCGTCTTGCACGTTGCTCAAGTATCAAGATGACCTCAACTCACCGTGTCACTTCTCTACCTTGCAAGATGCGAGTCACCTGCGAGGTATCTGGTCAAACGATTCCAGTTCATCTCGACACTACGACTCTACCTCATCAACGTCATCCTCAACTCGTCCCGTCCTTTCTCCCAACCTTTCCTCCCTCTGAGAAAGACCGTCCTCTCCTCTTCAGCATATCAGCTTCGCCACCTCGTCAGAAAACTCCACATCAGGGTCGTCGACTCAATCATCAAGTGAACCCAACCGATACAGGAGCTAGGGGTCATCTCGCAAATTTACGCCATGAGACCTCACCAGAGTACGTGTCCAAGCTGAAAGAACTTTTGGTTGAGCAGGGCGCATCGCCTGAGTTGGCGCAGAGAGTTATGGCTGGTGTGAGGGAAAAGGAAGAGAAACTTGGACTAAGGGCGCCGGATTGGACGAGAGAGGCGAAAGAGAAAGAGCAGAGGGGCATTTTGGACTTGAAGAAGAAGGATTTGGCAATCATAGGTGCTCTTCCTATCGTCAGCGATTCTATCACCACTATTAGCACGACTGGTGAAGAATGGGTTGTGGTCGGGGTTCAAACGTTCGTTTCCAAGAAATCAACTCACGCTTTGGCAAGCGTGAGAAAGAAGTGTAAGCGGAAAGCGAAGGAAGCCCTTAGGTTGTCAATCTGTCTGGAGGATGAGAGGGTTAGAAGGGGCGAGGAACCAAGATTCGAATGGAGAGGTAGGTATCTTGCCGCCTAGATTCAGCTCGAGGGAAGGGTTGGCTGATCAGACTGCTCTTACGCCCCCTCTCTCCTCCCTCCCCGATCTGTCGAATCTCCTCGCCGTACCTTCATCTTCATCCCAGGATGGCAATACAAACTTGACTGCAGAGGATATATCCGATGGACTAAGATGGAGACTCTCGTCGAGAGAATGACCGAATGTCTGATTCGGTTAGGTCGTCCTCGTCGCCAGAAGGAAGAGGGCAGTCAAAGAGGGAACAATGATAGACCTTCTAAGGATAACCGGCAGCAGAGGAAAAGCTGGAGATGATGGAATGAAGACCACGGCGAATAATCTTTCGCTTGAGCTAGCACCGGTATCCAGCCAATATCTGCTCACACCATTACCCTTGGCCTCTGACTTCTAATCTCTTTACATAAAGTATATTGCCCCTAGCAGATCCCAAGCTAAAAAAAAAAAAAAAAAAAAAAAAAAAAAAAAAAAAAAACGGGTTTTGATCTGGCCCGACACTCCTTTTCTCTTCTCTTGCCCCTCTCCTCGAATCAATCAACGAAGAATCAACAGTCTCAGACTTCTTTATTTTGTCAACATATGGGCCTCATTTGACGGATACGAGTTCTTCTCTGACTTCCACCTTGCCTTGATAATCCTCCTGCTATCTACCCCACACATAAACCTCCTACACCCTTAGATTCCATCACTCCTTGGCAGGTAAGTGTGCCCGTCGGTTTTGTGTTGTGATTCACAAATTTATCTGGCTGATACCTCCACGTACAACGGTACTTCCAAATCTATCCACTCTCACCATACAACTCTTCTTCAGCTACGCTCAATGCAATTCAACATGTCCACTCCGTCCACACCCAGTACCGTTCTTGCCATCTCATCTGATACTTTTCGGCCTCTGACCAACCCCAAGACTCCTTCTCCTCACCATCAGCACTCTTCCCAGTCCTCGACCTTCAGCCCCACCGCTTCCTCCTTACTTCCATCCACACCTTTTCTCTCACCAAGGACAATCTCATCATTCTCTTCCACCACCACCGCTTTCTCCTCCTCCTCCTTTTTACTCTCACCCTCACTTTCATCCAACGAGATCGTTTCTGGCATGGAGGATGTCCAGAACAACAGCGATGATTCATTCTGTCAGCACAGGACCCGACTCGCTCGACCATTGAGTGGTGTGACCATTTTGAAAAGATCAAGGAGCGTCCATTCATCACCTATACGTCCTGATGGTATCGTTACTTCTACGGTCGCTGTCACAGACGAGAACAAGGCGGATTTGACTATGGACCGCGATGACACTCAATTCGAAGGGGTCATGATCATCGCTAGAGAAGAGTGAGTTTCACAGCTATTCATTTGACCTCGAATCTTCGATATGTCCCAATCTTGCTGATATCCTTTTCTCTCTATCTCTCTCCGCTTCGACTCTCATTTTTCCAGTCGAGTGGTGAATCAGAAACCGAAAGAATTCCATCTCGCTCCTATTCCTCCTTACAACAAAAGACTTTCTCTGTCCAATCGAATCCCTTCCGGTTTCAAGAATCGAGACGTTTACAAACCATCGCAGCCATCATCATCATCATCGTCATCTAACCCCTCTTCAACTTCGACGACCTCTATCTTCACTTCTTTCAGTCAAACTCGTTACTCCCTCTCTTCTGATCGTTCTTCATCTTCCGATTCACTTCCTCCCCCTCCTCCTCCTCCTACTTCTTCCTTCAAGATCGATCCTATAGAATCGTCCTCTTATCGACCAGACGATTCAATCCAAACATCATCATCATCAAATCCTCATCCTTCTTTGCACCAGGGAGATGACTTCCCCCAGGCTACAAGATCTTCTCCCACACAAATTCAACTTTCTCCTCCCACCCATGATCTACTCAAGACGAACAAGCTTCGACGTCGAATGAGCTTGAGGAGCCTTCGAAGCGTGAGGGAGGGGAGTCGGGGAGTTAGCGGGAGAGTCATGGATGGGTTGAGGTGTTTGAGGGATGTTTTGAAGTTCTGAAACGATGAAGATGAGAAGGAGTATATCACTCCCATTGCGCAAATGAGTCCCTGCTGATCCCCTCACCCAGGTGATTGTTCATTCAGTTTGAGAAGTACCAAGGCAACTGTCACAACAACGAGAAATGAACAGACAAATGAACAGAGAATAGCACAAAAAGAAAACATCGGAAGGAAAGGTCTAGGCCGCATAAGAAACGATAAGGCCATATACATGAGATAGAATGGACCAAAACACCTCTCAAATCCATACTCAATCTCTTCCGAACAATCATACCGTTGTGCTCGACCTAAGCGACCAAATTACCCGCTCCCCCTGAATTTGTCTTATTTTCCACCTGGAGGAGCTACACCCTCCATGATCAGATCCTCTCCAGTCTTTCCTCCCTTCCTCTGTCTGGTTCCATTCGCTTTCGATCCTCCCTCCTCTTCCTCGTTGCCCTTGGCTTCTTCCTCATCTCGATGAGATCCTTTGGAGTACCACTTGCCGTGACTGAGCAAGAGGTAGAGCCTGAAACATAGGATGGCGAACGAGTCTTCTTCAAGTTCGATAGGGTAAGAAGCTCCCAGTCGGTAAGCGGCCGCCATCCCAGAGATCACGGCGAGCTCATGAGCGTTCACGAGGGTCCTTTGTTGATGAAGGACAAGAGAAGAGAACCACGTTGGATATGATGAGATCGATGAGGATGAGAGACGGTGGTGGATGTAACGAACCAGGCAGCGGCGTAAGAAACGCCTCGAGTTCCATTCAGAAACATCATCCAAGGAACGACAAAGGCGTAGTGGGTCCATGAGTGGCAAAGCTACCATCGAATTACCAGAAAAAGGAAAGAAAAGAAAAGAGATGCGATGTCAGCAAGAAGGAGAGAAGAGACCGACGAGGGTTTTACGTTATACACTCACTTGGTGCCACCAGTCCTTTCCTGCAGTGCCAGGAACAGAGCAACGTCAGTCTCGTGGACCTCTCTTGCTCAGGGGAAGTGTTTACTTCTTCCCTGAAACGAGGAAAGGGAGACCCAATGGAAACAGACTACGAACGAATGATCTTTTCCGGCTTGATTTCGTCGATGTTCCAAGTCTCCTCGTGCTTCTTGTTCAAAAAGATTGTCTGGAAAACGTGGTCTTCGAGGGGAGAATCGGTCGAGAGCTGATATTGGAAGGCGCTACAGTCAAAGCACATCCTGTGATGGAAAAGTAAAAAGGGGAAAGTTAAACGAAAAAAATCGTCGATCAATCTAGTGATTTAGGACGGGTAGAATTGACGACGCCTAAGGGACTGACTCGAGTTTTCGAGGATCTTCGGCGATCTGTTTGATCATATACATCCTGTGTAAGGTGAGCGACCCAGTTAGTTGTGGTCCGAGTTGACAACTTAGACAGATCAGACTTCAAATGACAAATCGGGGGTAATCGACTAACGGTTTGAAGCTCTCCTTGCCCATTTTGATCCTCTCGCTCTCGTCTCGACCTTTGAGGGTGTGTACGGCTTGATCCTCCTCGTACTCCATGGTGTAGTACTTTCGGATGTAGTCGACGTCCTGTAAGGTGACAAGCACACAAAGGCGGTGGCGATCAGTAAGCAGTTGAGATTTTACCCAAGCGGCGATAAGTCAACAAACGTTGTGAGTGACCTAGAGAAGATAGCAGAAATTTTGATGTGAGCTTGTAGATCATCGGATGGAAGAGGGGGGGGGGGGGGCGATTACAAAGAAGACCGACTGACCGTAATATCATCAGACCACTTGGTGTTGCCTAGGATGAGCCGCTCGAACCAACCAGCCGTCTTACCCAACAACCTCTTGGCCGTGTCAGCCAAGACGCAGAGGACGATCTCATCGTACTCCTCCAGGCTCTCTGGCAGGTCAGTGTCGACAGGGTCATCAGTCTCTCCTCCCGGATTGTGGAGGTCCTCGTGCTGACGTCGAGGTCTGGTGTACAGTTTGACATGGGACTTGGATCGGGAGACTATTCGAGTGACCTCGGTATTGAGTCGACTATCGTGGGATTTGTAGGGGATTGAATGAGCAACAACTCAAGAGACTCTTTGATGACAAAGCACGTACACATTAACGCCTCGAGAGATAAGCTTCTGTCTCCAGCTTTCATAGAACTAATCAAGAAAGGGTGATGAAAACGACCGAGTAAACCTCTATCGGAAGTTGGATTCGATCCGACCCAAAGTGGCAGTCCGAGGCTTACCTCGCTTTCATGAGGGAACACGACCATCGGTGGCAGGTTGGAAGAGAGTGAGAGAGGATCGATTGGGTACCCTGAAGATGGATCATCGTGTCAACCGCAGGCAAAGTGCGAGAGTAACGGGTGTCAAGATGAACTTACACATGCCGTACGTGGGCGAGGTGTAGAGTCTCTCCATCATGACGGAGGGAAGGTTTGGCGTGGCATTTCCAGTGCCCAGGAAGAGAGCGAGGGATGGGTAGATCATGAAGTTGATGAATTCCGACGAGAGGAAAAACATTCGAAGCGAGATCTTGATAGGGATAAGGGCAAAGAAAACCTCGAACATGCGCATGAACTTGATGGCGAACTCGAATCGCTTGATCTCACTCGCATGCTTCTCGACGAGCTTGGTCGGGAAGACGTTTGTCCAGAACTGGATCAGGATTCAAGGAAAGGATTCAAAGGGCGAAATCAGTCGTCTACGTCATCGTGACAAGGCCATGCTGGGAAAGTACCGCACCTTGTCACCCTTGCCGAAGGAGACCTTGAGGTCGACTCTGAATCGTTTGGTGAGCTGAGATCAGTCAAGGCAGTTGGCGAGGTAGGCCACAGACTTGATCGCTCACGGGTGAGCTTGGTATCCGAGCTTTCGGAACTGGTTGAAGGTGTGGTGGTAGATGAACGACCCTCTGGGACGTCAGAAGCAGGGAGATATCAGCTATCATCCCGCCAGCGATGATGACGCTCTACTACGGAACGAACCCTTGGACGCCCTTGTAATCGAGATAGGATCGAGAGGAAACGCGATCAGCTTGGATCGGATCGGATCGGATCGGCAGCCAGGTTTCGACGTCCTTCAGCTGAAACTCACCTGGTTCATCCAGTCAGCACCATATTTCTCCTTGGGAAGTGGGATAGAGAACGCTTGTCCTCCACAGTAACCTTGAGGTTCAACCACAGTGACCTGACGTCGCGGGCAGATGAGATAGATCGACGGTACATATTAGCTCGGGCTTTCGAGGAATATTTGACGTGACCTTAGCAATCTTTACTAGAGCTGATGATCCAATGAAACAGGCTCGAGGGAGTAGGGAAGAAGAGGAAAGGCAAAGAATAGACCTACGTCGAATCGATCGGGATGTTGACTGAGCTGTTCAGCGCAGGACATTCCTGCCGCACCGGCGCCGACGACAAGAATCTTCTTCTTTTCCTTGAGATGGGGCATTGTTCTTGGGTTTCGACGAGAAGCGAACGTGGTCAGAGTAGAGGGGAGGGACGCGGAGATTGGGCGCGATTGTGTTGGAGTGCTCACGTCATTCTTGAGACAGTCAGATCGACCTCGTTTTCTTTGTCTTCTTCTTTCATCTCAACTTGAAGGGTGTCGGAACAGCTGCTCTCTTGCCAACTGGCTCGATGATCATGACGAAATATCGATCAACAACCATGCCACATATCCCTCATCGTCCAGCCCATCACGGACTTGGACTGACGATGCTAAATGCTCACAACTGATCCATGTCGATCGCCCTGTTGATTTGCTGAGTCGACCACCATCCAGTTGTAGTTGGTAGTTCAAGCCTGAGTCTCCGACTCGCTCCTCATCATCTTCCCGCCGGATTTACGGAGTTCCGTTCCCGGTCCGATTGCCCGAGCGATTCCCTTTCTCGGTTCACTTCTCACCCCGCCGAATCAAGCATCCCTCTCCCCCATCCTTCTTCCTCTCAACACCTACCATCCAGTATCGAAACACCTTCACTCGTATCGTCATTTCGATCGACACTCATCGAAACACCAAGTCGACCCATCACATTCCGTTCTCACCCCATGTCCAACACCAAATTCGCCTCTCTTGACAAAATTTCTGCTCTCTGCGTAGGCACGGGAGAGTATACCACCGGATTTGTCGGAGGAGGAGCATCGACGAGTGATAAGAAGATCGGAGTCGTCGCTCTCACCATGTTTGATCTCCGACGAAGGGAAAAAGTCAACGAGTACGTTCTTCCTTCGCCCAGAACAGTTCCCTAACCCCTCCTCCAGACTGAGCACCCTTGAAATTCACTTCTTCGCTCTCCCTTAGAGTCAACATGGTTGGTACTTCTGGCGGAAAGTATCCCGCTATCCGTCAGCACCTTCAGAAGAATATCGGCGACGTCTATCGCGACATGGATGTTTCCTTCAACAGTTACCCTTCCGATGACAAGACTGATCCAGCCGCTTGTAAGTCCGACGGGCACATAGATCGCGATAAAGAGACTGTCCGCTCAAGTTCATGTAATATTCCTTCATTCGTTAGACAAGGAGGCCATCGCCAAGCTCCCAAAAGGATCGGCCGTCATCATCTTCACGCCAGACTCGACCCACTATCCCATCGCTGTCGAAGCCCTCAACGCTGGTCACCATGTTTTAGTCACCAAACCAGCTACTCAGTTACTCGAGCATCACGTCGAGCTCGTTGCGCTTGCCGAGAGGAAGGGTCTCGTCTGTATGGTTGAGCAGTGAGTTTTCTCGCCCCATCTCTTTAATCCTCTCGACGGTCAAAACTCACGCTCACTCTCTCTTCTTTTTTTTCTTCTTTTTTTTTCTAGCCATAAGCGATTCGATCCTGCGTACAACGATGCTCGAGCTCGATCTAAAGCCCTTGGACAATGGTCTTTCTTCTCATCATACATGTCCCAGCCCAAATTCCAGCTTGAGACTTTCAAAGCTTGGGCAGGCATTGATTCGGATATCAGCTACTACCTAAACTCGTCAGTCCTCAAGCCTACTACAAGATTGATCGTAATCAACCGCATCGCTCACGTCGTTCCGATCATCTCCCCCCCCCCCCCCCCGCCCTTCCATATCCAACCGATAGACATCACATCGACATTCATTGCTGGCTCGTCGAAGGAAAGTTCAAGCCAGTCAAAGTCACTGCATCCGCGACTACGGGCATTGCTACATCTCTCGGTTGCGACCCAAGAACTGAGGATACCATTACCCTTCTTGCCGTTCGTATCTTCAAAACTTTTCGTCGAGGTGGTCCCTTAACAGCCCACGCCTAGGACTGACCGGATTCTGTTATTTTTTTTCTATCAAAAAAAAAAACGGACTCGATTCGAAAACCTCGGGATGATTTTTGGCCTCCAGGAATGGGTCAGTGTAGAGGACGAATCCATTCGAGGGACAGCCGTTTACACTGCTTCCTGGGCCGCACCTCTCAAGGCTGGAGTTCATAGCGAGCAACATTTCCATGCCATGTTTCACAAAGTCCGTTAATCTCTTCCCCTCTGATCATTCTACTCGTGTTTGGGGGTTTCCGAAATAAATAACAATCCCGGATTGAGCGTGTCTCTGACGAATCTTGCTGTCCTCTCGTCGAAAACGAAAACAGGGGGAGATCAAAGTCGATCAAGCTCATCGAGGTTACTCCATTGTTGATGATTCTACCGGCAAGATCGAGTCAGTCAACGATCCCCCTCCCCCTTTCCACGCTCAGGTTTTCATCATCTTCACCTTTAAAGCTAACTTATCGGTTACTCGACAACATGCTTCCTCCGAAATATGTATACATACATCAATAACAGCATCAACCCCTTCTATCTCAAGTACAGTCCGGATGAGAACGGTCGATTCGATGGTCAAAGAGGTTACGGTTACATCTCAATCGAGAAATTCATTGACGCTTCTCGAGAAGTCAACGCTGGAAATGCAAAGGCGAGCGATTATGATGCTAAAGGTCTTCCGACGATTCGTAACACGTACGTGATTATTTTGTCTTGTTTCTATCCTCTTCTTTCCTACCCGGGTGTGTTTTCGTTGTATTTGGGTTCTGACTGCCATGGATCGATGTCCCCTCCTGATATCGACCTGTTCGTTCTTTCACTGGATACAAATGTACAAATATATGTACATGCAGCGTCCTCACCACCGCCATCCTGAACGCAGGTCGAGTCAGTCTGGACGAAGGTAGAAGTGTTGGCCTCGAGGAGGGTCCGAACGGATGGAAGCTCGTCTGATTGTAGCTAGATAGGAGATGAGATGTTTGATTGAGTCTATGTATATTTTCCGTTTTCTCTGGTTTGGTAGTATATCATGTACGTTTATACATGAGGAATTAAAATGTGATGTAGACGAGGATGATGTGTTGAAGGGTTTCGGTGTCGGGATCTGGTGTTGGATTGTGGGGTTTATTTATTTTTATTTGAATTTTCTGAGAGTGAGGGACGGAGAATATGGATCGTTGGTAAATTTTGATTGATGGTTGTGTGTTGTGGATGTGTAGTTGGGATGTATGGGATTGAGTCGTGGTGGTTCTGTTGTTGGTCGAGGGAATTGCTCGGAGAGCGGTCGCTCCTCGAAAATTCGATCCGATCCCCTCCTTTCCCTTTCCCCCTTGTTGAGCCACTTCCCGCATCTCTACGAAGCAACATGGTGAGCCTTGATATCTCCAAGTCTCTCTCCTCTCCCAACCAACCGATCGCACCACACAGCACCCGACATCCCCCATACCCAGGTCGGGTGGCAATTTCGTCAGGTTCGAGTCAGTTTGGTGGTGGCGACTGCTTGGGTCCGCTCAAGGGCCGGCCAGAACTTACGCCCTCGTTCATCCTGAGCTAGATGTACTTCATCTAGAAGCCAGACCTATGATCCTATCCGCCGTTCAGCAGAAAGTGCCCCGTTCAGACGGCATCGTCCACTTTGCCGCCCCTCTTGGGAGGAATCAACGAGCGATTCTCCTCCCATCCCTCCCAATGGATACTCGCTTGACCTTCAGATCGCTCATCTCCTCTCCTCTCGCCCTTTACTCTCGCTGTTTACAGACTCTCGCCGTCGATCTCCTCAACCCCTCCGCCGAGTCCCAGGCCAGGTCCCACAAGCTCAAGAGGCTTGTACAGAGCCCCAACTCGTTCTTCATGGTGAGACCCTTACCTCCCACTTGTCTGGAAGCGTGCTTCTGCTATGTGATTGTGCCCGATCTCTCGAGAGTAGAGAAATTCGTGATGGACACGCGCCCGCGTGTGTGTAGCAAACCATCGAGTTGGATGTGGCGGGCGTGCGTGGAGGAGGGACTACTAGATCACTTTCCTGCTCAACATTCGCCTACGCCTCCATCACCACAAGACCATACCAGAGTCGATGTTTCTATCCTCAATCATCCTGCTGCGCCACCGTCTATCCCATCAGCCCACGCCGTTAGCACCAACCATACCATGTATCAAGTTGGATCCATCCAAGACGCATCATCGTCAATCTCCTCGTCCTTCATCAATCGCCTCGCTCCTCCTCGGCCATTCCGTCCTGCTCTATCCACCACGTGATCCATCAGTCGGCCAGCGCCATGTACCATTCGACATTGTTCTTTCGTCGCGCGACAACTTCTGCCGTGCACACGCACAACCAGATCTCATCCAGATATATGCACCCCCACATCACCTCTCGAAGCCCCATCATGTAACCAGGCGCAGCCGCTGACTAGTGTCTTTCCGTGTTTGTCCTTCGCATCTCTAGGACGTCAAGTGCCCTGGCTGCTTCCAGATCACCACCGTCTTCTCGCACGCTTCCACCGCCGTTCAGGTTCGTTCTTTCCGGTCATCTTGCGCTTACCACTCAAGATCGCAAAGACTGACGACCTGCTCATCGTCGACCATCTCGACGTTTGTTTCGCTTCCTCCTTCTGGCTCTCTTTTCCAGTGCGGTTCGTGCCAGACTATCCTCTGCCAGCCCCGAGGTGGAAAGGCCCGTCTCATGGAGGGTGCCTCTTTCAGGAAGAAGAACTAAAGCGTAACAACACAAGAATTAACTTGAAAGAAAAGAAAGAATCACTAGCCTTCACCAAGTTCCCCCATGAAGGTCAATGATGGGACCCTTTCCTATCTTCACACTTCTTCGTAGTCGTCGTTTTCGCTTCGTTTGTTTCAATCCCCCCTCACTTCCTCGATCGATGGATGATTTTCGTTTCTGTATGCGCGCACGTATGTGCGTATCCTCACTCATGCCTTACCATTGAAATGACCTCCCAAAACTAAAATCCTCAGGTGTACAAGTAAAAGAAAAAGTACACATCGTCTCCCCTGCACCTGCGAATCGAAACAAACGGTGAAGTACCTTGTCTCCATAAAACCCCACCGGGTTTTTGCCCCTCCCCCTCACCCTCCCAACACACGAGAAAGGAAAAACATGTCTTGTGGAGACCTGGTTCTTGTGTTGGATGAAGAGTTTCACAGAACAAACTCATAACATTTTTTATATATATATTGGTCCTCTTTAGATGCTCCTCCTCTCAACTGAGTACTCCCCCTCTTTCTTCCTCTCGTAGAAATCCTTGCATCCCCCCCCCTCGCCCGCTCTTTTTTTCTTTTCTTTTTTAACCCGTCGTACTCTGACTCAATGATGTCTTCCCCGACCCACCACCAGCACCACCACCAGGTGTTGTGATTCCTCCTCCTACAGTGATCGGACTATCACCACCTTGACCTTTCTCACCACCACCACCACCACCACCACTGCCTGTCGTTACCTTCCTTTTCTTCTTCTTCCCACCACCACCGCCACCAGGTGTTTGTCCACCATTGTTCTCTCTCTTCCCTCCTCCTCCTCCTCCTCCTCCTCCTCCTCCACTACCGACACCACTACTATTACCACCATTCTTCGGCGTCAATTCATCTCTTAATCCACTCGGTCCAACCGTTCCACCACCACCACCACCACCAGGAGTCGGTCTCGAACTACTCGTCAAACTAGCTGGCGTATTGACCATTCCTCCTCCACCTGGTGTCCTTCCTCCTGGCGTACCGACTTGAGAACCCGATGATGGGTTCGAACCTGGTCTTCTAGCTAGAGTCGTTTGAGTTTGGATTGGAGGTGGTGGAGGTTGAGAGGTAGTACTTTGAGAGTTCAAGGTTGGTAGAAAAAGTGAGGTTGAACGAAGAGCTAAGAGGAGGGATAGGTTTGGGATGGTATTGTTGTTGTTGTTGTTGTTGTTACTGTTGTTATGACTGGTTGTGACGGGTTGTTTTGAACTTGAACTAGTGACGAGATCGACCTCCGGTACGGCTGCGGTGTTGTTCGTAGTAGTAGTATTATTAATAGTAGTGCTCGAGATGACAGGTTTAGGTAAATCTACTGAAGACACTATTGGTGGAACCGTTGATGATGATGATGGTCCTCCTCCACCACCACCTTCCGTCGTCATGGTGATCGTTGTTGATGCGGATGGATGAATCGAACCGGACGTCGTCGAATCATTCGCACCAGTAGATTTAGGTGGTAGAAGTGAGGGTGTTGATTTCGAGAGAACAAATTGAGATTCCGATCGAGGATTAAAAGGTGATGCAGATGACAGAGCTGATTGTAGAAGAGATAGTGATGATTGTATGGAAGTGATGCCAGTATTCTGTGGTTATTGATGGGATGGGATGGGATGGGATGGGATGGGATGGGATGGGAGAAAGGGAGGGGGACGTATGAGTTGAGTGACAGGTTTCTTGAGTCAAAACATGGAAAGGAATAATGATGTGAGGAGAAGGAAAGAACAACAGGGGAGAGAACGTACTAAACGAGATGTAAGAAGAGCGTACGCATCTTGCGACATGTAGACGTTGTTGTTGAGGACAAAATAAGCAGCAAGGGGCGTAGCTTTTTTTTTAGAAAGAAAGAAATACGATGGGGATAGGTTAGATTTCAAATAGAACCAGAACGCAAAGAACTCAATCTTTTATCCAAAAGACGAAGACGAAGAAGAAAGAGGGAAAAAAAAAAAGACCAACCAGCATCAGGACTGAACCTCTCCCTCTTGTGGATGATGAAGAAATTAGGTGGTCTAGCGTGAACCAACGCGAATTCTACCCCCACGAAACGTCTTCGAAAGAAAGAGAAAGTGAAAGTGGGAGGGGGAGGAGGCAGGATCACACACAAACCCCACCAAGAAAGCCAAGGGTAGAAGAAGAGATTGTTCCTTCAACGTCAGTAAACTCGGACTTTTGTCTTCTTGTTTGTTTTTTTTTGTTTGCTTTGTTCTTCTTGAGAGACAGTTCGGAGAATGGTTTTAAGAGGTTGAGAGAGGAGGGGTTTTTTTTTCCTTCTCACTTTAGTTCTTCCTCTTCGTTCTCGACGACTTCTCCGGTGTGAATAGTTTGCATTTTGAGGACTTGATTTGAGGATTGTCGATCGAAGAAAGGAGAGTGAGAGAAGTACTCCATCCTAAGCAACAGAAACGGAAGGAGAAGAAGAGGAAGAAAGAAAGAAAGAAAGAAAAGACAAGTCATGAGCAAGGATAAGTGAGTAGACATTCCCCGTCTGAAGATGTGAGGGAACATACACGTTTTCTTCTGTCAGTTTCCCTAGCGCCTGTATGTGTGAATGTGTGCGTGTGAGATCGTTTTTATATAACTTGTTCCCTCTCCGTCGCGTATTTGGATTCAACTGTGACGCACAGCTAAGAATTCTGGGAAACTCCAACAGGTCGAACTGAGATCTGGTGCTCCATCGGTCGATTCGTCGAGTGATGGATCAGAATCCATGGTGGGCTCCGAGAGGGGAGGGGAGGACGGGACAAGTGCGCTTAGAAGCGAGATTGAGGGGCAAAGCGAGATCGGATCAACGATGGAAGGATAGAACGGTGAACAAGGTATACAACGATGTCCTTGCGGAAGCACGTATGGGCTGAGGGTTGATGGAGGTTATGGAGGAAACGAGGATGTCTCTACCAAACAAGTCCCCACTCTCCCCCAGACGTCTGTCTCCTCTTTCCTTTTTTTTCTTCTTTTCTTTCCCAACCTTTTTTTTTCGTTTCCCCTTTACTCCTCTTGTACCGAAGAGCGCGCTATTCCCACCCTGTGTTCTCGCACGTTTAGATAACATCTCAGTGTGTGAGAGAGAACCATGGATCGAAGGATACAACCAAATCGCTCGTGGGTACAAATTTAGAGATGGAGGGCAGAAATCAAACAAAGAAGAACGAACAAAGGACAAAAGAGAAAAGAAAAGGAAAGATGGATTCACGGCCTCCAATCTCCCCCGCCACCTTAGTCCTTGAAGCCTCGCTCGACCGTCTTACCATTATCCTTCTGATTAGACAAACTGACACCGAGCTCTTTGGCTCTCTCGATCGCCCAGTCTTTTGCCTTTTGTCCAGTGGTAGACTCGTAGTCGGCGACCGAGGTGGGGGCTTCACCGGTTGGCGTGACTCGAAGGCCATGTCGTCGACTAGGGAAGAAGTCAAAGAGAGCCGAGTGATTGACGGATCGGTTGTCCCAAAGAACGACGGTTCCTTCTTCGTTCCAGTTGGCTCGGACTTGGAAGTCAGGAGAAGTCGTGAAGCCACGGTAAAGGAGAGCGAGGATGGCGTCCGATTCCGTCTTTGGGACTCCGACAATTCGACGTGTGAAACCTGGGTTGACGTAGATGGACTTGATGCCAGTAGCCTATAGAAAGAGAGGGGTTGGAGAGCAGATCAGATTCCAATCGAACTACATGGCCGCAAATAGATGGGCAAACGGTTGGATCACTTACGGGGTGAACTCGAACTACCGGGTGAATTGACTCGACCGCCTCTCGTCGCACTTGTCGTCCGGCTGCACGCGAACCGTTTGCCTGACCGACGCCCGAGTGAAGAGCGGAGAGAGATTCGAGGTAGGTTTGGAAGCCAGGGGAGAACGACGAGTAGAGAGCAGCACCAGATGAGAAGATGGTGTCACCGCCGGTTTCGGGGACAGTGATGAGCTTGAGAGAAGTCAAACCGGGAGGCTGGAGCTCGTAGGATACGTCGGCTGCAACGAGAAGGGGCGTTTGGAGTCAGACCCAAAGGCGGTTAGAAGACAGAAAGCAAAGGAAGGACGCACTGTGGAACAGCTCCTCTTTGGCGAAAGCAGTCGTGTCGGGTCGAGAGTTCTCGTCGGCACTAAGGAAATAAAGCGATGGGGAGGATGACAAGGTCCCGGGTCAGTCACTCGGGTCAAATCTAGAGGCAGGACATCCATCCCACTCACTAAACAAGGTGGACCTCTTCGAGTCCGGGCTGACGAGGGATCCCGGTGGTCGCGTGTTTATGGAGAGGACCAAAGTAGCGACCAAACTCGAGCTGTTCCTCAATCGTGAAATCGACGTTATCTCGGACGACGACGACCCCGGCCTGAGCTCCCAGAAGTGCGCTGAGATGGAACGATCGAAGGGTGAGCGACTGGACATGTGTTGAGGAGACGTAGAGTCTGGCCCGCTTACAGATCGTTCTTCTCTTCATCCGAAAGATCCTTCAGTTGGACACCCCAGATCTCGACTCCGATCGCGGGTGTGACCCATCTCCATTTGGTCGATTTTTTAAGGACAAGATTGTCCCTCTTGTCTTTACCTCTGGAAGGAGCCGAGAGTCCACGCTCGACGACTTTCTGGCGCTCGAGGGGTGGCCAACTGACTTGTGGGAAATGGGGCTTGAGGTGGTTATACGGGTAAGTCGGGTCATCATTGTCGGCAGGCGATTCTCCCCCCGATGGATTGAAGGTTGATGCGGATGATACGAGTGCGAGGGAGCCGTAGGCAGAGGCTATGGCTGGATTATTGGGAATCGATTGATTTAATTGAGCTGGTGAATGTTGAAAAATGAGAGGAACAGAGGGCTAAGACTGACAGGAGTCGAACTGTTGTCTCTGAGTAGCGACGGTACTAGTAGCGGTGGACATGGTTGGTTCGTGTTGGATAGTGATCGGTAGAGTTTGAGCTGGGAGGATTTATAATGAGTAGAATCATGACGAGAGATGGAATCGTAAAGAGGGAAGATGACGACTTTGTATTCCTCGGCTCACGCCGTCAACACTAAGGGTGAATCTGTTGGATTAGCACCGAAAGGCGTTATCCATACAAAAATCACTGGTATCCATACTCGGAATCCTGTCCTAAGAAAGCCAGATTCACCGAGGGTGTCTAGAGTCACAAGCCCGTCAGAGCTAAAGAGGACCGAGAAGGGTTGTACAAGGATGCACGAGACAGCACGAATACCCACCCTCCACCATTCAACATTCACTCCTCCCACCAACCCATCTCCTGTCGGTTGAATGAGCACCCTAGCATACCATCCCAACCGACCACACACCCACACAAGAGCTCATCCGATCGCCACATGACGACCATCAAACTCTTTGTTTCCACCCCCTTTCCACCATTCAAAATCCGGCTCAAACCCGAATCCACCACTCGACTCTCTGCCATCAAATCGAGCACCTTCCAGCGAGCATCATCTAGCGAAGACCCGCGAGGCTACGAGTGTGTGTTGCAAGGACAGGACAGGGTGCTAGAAGAACACGCGACCGTGAAGGATATCGGTCTCAAGGACAAGACAATCTTGATCTTGAGGAGGAAGAATGGCAGCAGCGAAGGTGCCTTGCGGGGTCAGAGCATGCTCGGATCGATCGTTCAACGAGCGGATGAGGAGAGTAGCGGGGAGCAAAAGAGGAAGGCGGTGAAAGGAACGGGGAAGGCCCCCTCAGTATCCTTCATCCCCGCTAACGATCCCTCCCGGATCAGAAGCAAAGGACCCGGTTTGGACTCTCCTGTCAAGGCCAAGCGTCCTACTAGTTCATCATCTGATCCATCCGCCCACCTATCAAGCCAAAAACGGCCTCATCTCCACCTGGACGAAATACCAGCACTGTCTTCTGCCAGTCCATCACCTTCCGCTAGCACTACGCTTCCTACACCTTCTCCGAGACACACGAATCTTCGCAAACCGAACTTCATTCCCCTAGAGCCGATACCATCCGAACTTGACGACGACGAACCGCTTGGGTCCCGCAAATATCAACCCTTCCTTTCTCAGGATATCTCCGCGCGCCATGTCGAGGTTCCTTCAGATCGAGCTCTGCCGAAACCTTTGCAGGTGATTGCTCGACCCCATCAGAACAAACCTTCCTCCTCAACGAGTAGAACGCGCCAGAGCCCACGGCAAGGCTCGTTCC
Source organism: Udeniomyces megalosporus (assembly GCA_039545415.1). Lineage (NCBI taxonomy): Eukaryota > Fungi > Basidiomycota > Tremellomycetes > Cystofilobasidiales > Mrakiaceae > Udeniomyces > Udeniomyces megalosporus. The sequence goes on along the minus strand of BCKM01000003.1, from coordinate 407,348 downwards.
CTCCTTCGCCTAACCTCATACCCGACGATCCTATGAGATCTACTAAAGTCAAACCCTTAACTCAAGCCGGCTCATTCGATCAATTTGATGACTTCGGTGATATAGATGATGCAGTCCTCCTAGACCTTCCGATGCCATCAAGTGCAAGCTCATCGTCGGCAGCTCAGCCTAGCAAGAAACTGAACCCTCTCGAGTCTACCTCAAAGAACAAGCTCTTACCTACCCGTTGTCAACTCACTCCATTCCGGGCTCGGTCCCCTCCTCATCTACGGCGCTCTCCTTCACCCGATCCGTCGCCAAAGCAATCTCCGCTAGTTCCGACACCGAAACTCAACCTCGCTCATCTAGCATATAAAATCCCTAAACCTAAGCTTCTGGCGACCTCTTTCGTTTCTGAATCGTCTCACCCGCCAGACGCATCATCATCTGTCACTATCTCAGCCCATCCAAAGCAAGTGACGCGGAAGCCAAAGGCTCACTCCCCTTTTGTCTCTGCACCGCTTCCGATCTCTTTGGAAGACGAACCGGCCAAGAACCGAATACCTTCAAAATCTGATGATCGCTCGACCTGTCCCATCGTCGTTTCACTGCAATCAGAATTTTCCTCATCCGCTCAACCCATTTCAGACACGCCTCGAGTTCAACCGAGAGCTTCTCTAGCTCGCTTAACTTTTCGGCCACCACCATCACCACCACTCCCTACTACATCTCATGCATCCATCTTCTCTTGCATCACGAATTCCTCGAAGATTGATGAGCTTCAGCAGTCGGATAGGCAGGATCCAGCTGACTCAAAACATGAATCCCAACGTGATGATTCATCTTCCGACCCACCTCTTGGATTAAACCACGAGGAGGAGGAAGTTTTCAACGATATGGAAGATTCAGTCCTTCTTGACATCTCCCTAACTCAACTACAACCTAACATTACCTCTCCACCCGAACCCTCCCCTACTTTGCCTCCTCCTCAACCTGAAACTTCCATCATCACGTCATCATCAGCTTCCGATGATCTTCTAGCTCCTCCTATCTGGGCGACAGCAACTCCAGTCTCAACTCCACCTTCACGCGCCTCTGATCTCTCACTACTACCATCGCGATTGAAACAATCTCGAAAGAGGAAATCATTAGTTACGTCTCCTTCTACTACCGTCCGAAAGAGTGGACGTCAACTCGTGGAGACGACATCGATGGAGATCGATGAGCTAGCTTCGGATGAGGAAAAGGAGAAGGTGAGAGTTCAAGGTAGGAAGGAAGAGTTGAGGAGATCAATTGAGATGGTAGTTGGAGGGGAGAGGGAGTACTCGAGTAAGCGGTTGAAGGGAATGGACAAGATGGACGTTACGAGACGAGAGGTGAAGATATCGACTGATGTTCAAACTGATTCATCCTACCTCGAAAAGCCTGTAGGTGTCTTTCAACTTTCAACTTCATTTTTTGTCGAAATCGATCTCTTTTATGAAAAAAAAAAGAGGCGGTCGGGCTGAATCGTCTTGAATTGACCTCTTTTTTTCCTTTCTCCCTCAAAGGTGATGACGATACCTCAAGCTTCATCTACTGTTCAAGATTTCCCCCCTCATCCCTCACCACCATCACCACCTCCTTCATCTCTAGAGGATCCCTTTAATCTCCTTCCCGATCACCTCCTCTCACTCATCTTATTCTTCTCGATCGATCCTTCCCGATTAACCAACCTGTTCATCCTTCTCACCTCGAAAAGATTTCACGCCCTCTCTAGACCTCATCTCTATCGAAAAGTTTGCCTTCGTTCGAACCGAGGATGGGAAAGTTTCTTCTTCTATCCTGGTGGTGATGGTGGTGGTGGTGGTCATGAAGATGAATCGAATGGTCATGGTACCTCTTCGAGATGGGTTGATATCACCAAAGGAGGAGGAGAAAGGAAGAGAGGGAAGGATTATGATGTCGTTGAGGAATTGGATATGGATCGTCCACCTGATTGGGGGGAAAGTGAACGAGATCAATCATCAAGGGACATGATGAGAGGATTGGAAGAAGGAAGGGGAATGAAGATGAGGATGGTCATCGCTAAATTCTCCATCCTACAGAAATCGATTCAGAAATCGTTGACGATCCAGAAGAGAGGACAAGGAGGAGAAGGAGAAGGAGGAGGAGGGGTGAATTCATCTCCTCGATTAATGATGGGAGGATTCTTTCCTTCACTAAAGAAACTCATCATCAACCTCTCTCCACCCAACGCTCAAGTCTCACTCTTTGCACCTGAACTTTTATCAGTCCTTGGTCCACCATCGTCATCATCAAGTCATTATCATCATCTTCATCACCATCATTTGATTCCTTTCTCTCAACCTCCTCTAACAGTCCACCTTCTTTCCATTCGATCTTCCTCTCAAATCCGACAACTCCTCAAATTACTCCCTTACCCAACCCCCTCTTCATCCTCCTCTTCATCATCATCATCAACCGGTACGCTTTCTTCCATCGTCCTCGTCAGACCTCAAAGAGTTGGTCAAGAGGACATTCTCTCCATGATCCGAGGTTCGAATGATCAATCAGGCAAGGAGTTGATCGTTTTACCGAGTCGGGAGGAAGATTGGGTCGAGGATTGGTCGGATCCGTCGGATAGATGGAGAAGAGTCGTCAGGAGGGATCAAGCCCTTGGTGTGGCTCCAATATAAAGATGGGAAGAGGGACTGAGGGAAGGGTGATTGTGGGGGTTTCTTTTCTGTTTCCTTTTACTAATCTGTGATGCGTGTGTACTATGAGATTCTTTCTTTTTCTCTTTTTCGCTTCTCTTGCTCAATCTCTTCTTCTTTCCTTTATGTGGGAAGAGAAAGAGAGATGTAAGGAGAAGAGGAAGAAGAAGAAGAAGAAGAACAAATTAGAATCATGTGAGTTGAGAACACTGAAGTAGACGAGAGAAGAGAGATAAAGAAGAAGAAAAAGAAGGCTGCTTGAGGGAAGAGAGACAGATAAAGCGAAGTAGAAAAAAAAAAGGCATGGAAAGAAAGAAAGAACACTGATGACGCTGAGGACGTAGAAGGATGAAAAAAAAAAAAAAAAAAAAAACCCTTCCTGATCCTACTCCTGCTGGCCCCCCTTCCCTCCCTTCTTCACCAAACTCTCCTAGCGCCATAGCTTCCGTAAGCTCCTGATCCTCCTCCTGTGCCACCATTCCCGCTGGCGCCATTTCCACCGCCGCTTCCCCTTGTATCCAATGGACCTCTCGAACCGTTGCTCGAGAACACTCTTTGTCCTCCATTCCCATTTCCTCCTCCTCCGCCACCACCACCACCTCCGACGCTACTCATTCCAGTACCACTACCTCCGTTACCCAGTCCAAGCCCGAACGCGTGCTGTTGCTGCTGGTGTGGAGATGGGCCGTAAGGAGGATGTGCTGTGACGGGTGGGATCGGAATTGGTGGCAGAGATGATTGCATCGGGTTGAATGGAGAATGAGGATGATGGTGGTGAGGTTGATGATGATGATGACGTGACGAAGAAGATGATTTGAACGCGGGGGCGCCAGGGTTGGTTCCTCCCGAACCTGATCTATGAATGATAGGTTGAGGGTGGATCGAAGGAGGGATTGTTTGCGATGATGGTGGTGGTTGAGCTGCGACGTTCACTGGTAACCAAACGCCACCAGCTTGAGGGATACCAACCGGCAGAGGTGGCATCATCATTGGGGAGGGGTTGTTGTTGACGTATGAAGGTGGGTGTCCATTCTTCCTACCCAATCCGTTCCCTGCGCCACCACTGACGCCTATGAAGGGTTGACTGGTCGGATTGAGCGTTGGGGAAATTCCCTGAGCTGGGGAACCTACGGGAGGTGACATGTTCGTCGCATGGATCGGATGAGGGGAAAAAGTTGAGATAGGTCGATGTTGGTTGTAAGCTGAGCCTGTCGTCGATCGACCCATTCCGACCCCTCCAGGCAGTTGCTGATGTGAGCTCGCAGTCGGATAAGGATTGGGGAAGGGTGGTGCGGAAGGGTGGAGACCGGAAGGATGATGATAAGCTGAAGGATACGAACTCATCGTCGGTTGAGTAGGCAGATTGTTTGGCCGGGCATTGTAGGGTGAAGAGAAAGTCGAGTTGGATTGAGAAGGGACAAAATTTGAACGTTGACTCGAGTATGAAGACGATCCAAAGCTGTTTTGACGACTTGGGTGAGCACGATGGAAGGGTCCTGCCCCTCCTCCTCCTGCTCCGCTGTTAGCTGTTCCATCTGGCGAGTAAGGTGAGTATCCCGTCCCGATGGTTGCCGTCGGCGATTGACCCCAAACGTTCTTGACAGAGTGATCGTCAAAGGCGGAAGAGGCAGAGGAAGCGAGGGGTGTCTTGGACCAGGCGGATGAGGTCGCTGCCGAAGGTGGTGACAGGACGAGTGAAGATGCGGTTGAGAGGTTTCTAGGGCCATGGAGCGGGGTAGAGGACTATGAAGGACAGGAGTCAAGGTTCGTTCTCGTCAATGACTGGAAATTCTCACGAGACGACTATGCGATCAAAGTGTACGAACCTCTGTTCTTGATCTCGAATCATCTTCAAGTCCGATCGTACTCGGTGTCCTCATGATACTCGCAAACTCCAAGACCTCACCGCCAGATGCGCCATTGTCACCCTCTAGCTCTACTCCCGGGTCCGTCGCTTTAGGCCCGAGCTCTTCGACGCCAAAGTTGTCGATGTCCGATGAGACCATGAATCGAACAACTGAAGCGAGCTGCTCCGATGTCGCTGCTGTGGTAGACGTCATAGAAGGGGTTCGATTTCTGAAGTCGGGGATTGTCGCGGCTGTCGGTTGAGCGGATGATGTCAGGGGAGAAGCCACGATCGACGTGACAGGAGGTGGTGGAGGATTTGCGGCTGGTGTTGGTGTCGAAGGAGAGGCAGGCTATTAGATTTGCATCGAAGCGAAAGAGCATGTCAGTCTACTCGATTCTGGGCATATAGAAGATGAATGATCAAGAGAGCGAGACAAACCTCTGCAACCTTCGTAGATACTTCTTTAACCTTCGCAGACTCGTCGAGTTTCTTGCCTTCCTCTTCATCAAGCTTGGCCGTTCCTTGAGATGTCACCTCGCTACCACTAGACTCCACTGGTGCTTTCCTCCTCCAACTTATCTCCTCCATCGCACGCCCTGGTCTTGCCGACTTAGATGTTGGCATGGGTGCAACGACAGCCAACGCAGGTACGGGTTTTGGTGGCAGAGGCAAAATATTCGTCGTCGGGATCGACGCGGCTCCTGCGTTCGCAGGAAGGGATGGATGTTTCGAGGTAGTATTGACGGATATGGATTGTGTAGGTGTGGAGGCTGAAGGTGAAGGTGAAGGCGCCGGTTTGGTAGGAAGCGATGTACTGATGCCTTTGGAGAGAGATGCGGGTTGTTGAGGTTTAATCGCTAAAAGTGTCGCCTTTTGGTTTTGGCCCTCGACGGCGACCGGAAGGGTAATTGGCAGGGGAGCAGGAGGAGGTGGACCACCCTTCGAAAGCTGAACTCTCACCTCCTCAGCGATGAGATCGTCGGTGCCACCAGATTTTCCTCGTCCCCAACTAAAGACTTCTGGTGCCTGATCGTCCGGTTCTCTCTCGACCACCTTGAGCTTGCTCGAATCGGCTGGCGGACGACGTCTAGTATCCGTGGGCAGATGAACGGAATAGAGCTTCCAAGCCGGGGGCGGTGAAGATGGTCTAGGAGGGACTGTAGTCACTTCTTCGATTGATGCTGGACGGAGAGGTGAAGCAACTAGAGCAGGTGGTGAAGTAGATGTGGGAGTTTTGACAGAAACCGAAGTCGAAGGAGAAAGCTGAGAAGCGGCAAACGGGTTGACGGAGCTCGAGAATTGGGGTTTGAGAGGAAGGGTACCTGAATGTGCCCTGGTCGTATTCTGGCTGGTCGTAGCAGCGGCAGCTTTTTCGGCTTCTCGTCGGTCCATCTCGCTCTTAATCCGGGACATAACGTCATCGATACTCGAGATATCGACATCTCGATAAGCGGCCTTTGTCGGTGAGGATGGCAATTGAGAGGGGACAGTGGCGGCAGTGATGACGGTCTGAGAGACTGAATCCTGCCTGAGTCCCGGAGGTGGTGGACTTGGCTTGCGGATACTTGAGGGAGGAGAAGGTTGGACGGGGTGAGCTGGTGAAGTCGGGTCCGAAGAGCCTAACGCAACATCGATAGGAGTGGATGATAGGGATGATTCGGAGAGGACAGAAGTCGATACCGGAGATGGTGCTACAGCAGGTACCATTGTCGTGGGACTTGAAGCTGGAACAGACGAGGCAGAGCCGGATGTATTGGCGAACGGAGATGGGGTTGATCCACTGGTGCCTCCAAAATTCTTCCTCCATCCTCCAAGACCCGTTGGTTTGACTGATTCAACCGACGTCGGCTTCGATCTTGATGGCTCAAACCTCGTCTTCATCTGTTTGTCCTCGAAAAAGTCCACCGAGGTCATCCGACTCCGCTTCGTCGATGAGATTGCCGTATCATTCCCTTCTAACGCCTTTGGATCTGGGATGGGAGCATCAGCAGGAGCAAGGCTCGAAAGTTCTGAATAATCGACGACTTGGACGTCATCAGGTATTGGTCCATTTTTGGTGATCTGAGGAGGGGATGGCGTTGGGATGCCAGAGTGTTGGCCGACGGGAGGGACTTTCTGGTCGAGGGTAGGGTGAGCCGAGTTGGCACCCAGATGAGTCGTCGTCGTCGAAGATGTTGATGCGGGAACCGCAGGTTGAGGGACTGATGGAGTCGACGTAATTGCTGGTGATGGAAGCGGAGCAGATCGGGAAGAAGTTCCAGGTGCTGTTGGGACGGGAACGGTCGTCTGCGGTGCTGGCGCTGTCGTCTTCGATTCCTGATCCGATACCATCTTTGGCTCGACAATAGCAGGTTTCAGAGTCGACTCATTCACCTTGACCTTTGCAGCCAACTCATCCGCCTTCTTTTTGGCTCTCTCTCTAGCCGCCAGCCTCTCTGCTTCTTCCGCCTCCCTGCGCTTCCTAGCCCTCTCCGCTGCACTAACCATCTCCTCCTTCTGCATCGTCGTCAAATCCTGAGGACTCATCGGTCGATCTCCATTTACCGATGGTCGACGGGCAGGATCGGCCAGATTCGTCGCCGAAGGGTCGACTGACAATCGACGCGGAGCCTCGGACGAAGGCCGACGAGCGAGGTAGGGTCGAGCGGTGGGTAAGGTCGGAGAGTTGGACGGAGAAAGAAGAGGAAGTTGGTAGGTGGCAGAGGTGTTATTCGAGAGACGACGTGGACCGCCAAGAAGAGGACGAGATGAACCTATAGCATGATGTGAAGGTTGAGTGTGAGAATGAGGAGGATGTGCGTCATCGGAGGAAGAGAAGGACGTTCGAGTTCGTGAAGAATCGACAGTGAGTGGTGGCGGTGGTGGCAGTGAAGTCAGGTGAGGCTGAGAAACTCTCGATGCCAAACTGCCTCCTCCGGCAGGCGATCCTCCTTTCGGTCCCTCCCTTGCAATCGCCCAAGCACTTCTCGGCGGGGGACCGTTGACAGTGGACGAAGCACCAACCGAGTTACTAGCCATAGCAAGGTGAGGTGGTAAGGCTCTTCCATCCGGTTGGTCAGGCAAAGGTGGTCTGTCGAAGCCAACCCTTTCTCCCCCTACCAGTGATCGAGATGGCAATCCTCGGTTCTCTGATCCCCGACTTTTCTGTAGGAGTTGGAAAGCTGGCGAAATCTCCGGTTGAGATTGTGGCGTAGGATGTGAAAGCGATGATGACGACTCGAACTTGTTTGATCGTTCGTTGAAGAGCTTTCGAGAGTTCGGGTCGTCCGGTCTAGGTTTTGTTGGTAGAACACTAGTCGACGAGGTGGGAGACTGAGAGGGAGCTTGACGAGGAAAGGATGACGAGTTTGCGGTGGAGATGTGAGAGTTGCTCTGAGATGAGGAAGAGAAGGATTCGTGGGAATGAGATGGTCGCTTCTCGAGCGAGTGAGATTTGTAGGAATGTTGTTGCTGATGAAAAGGATGATGCGAGGATGGAGGATGAGGATGAGAGGGCTGGAAAGGTCGTTGATGCGGCGGTTGATGTTGTGACGAAGGTTGATGCTGTTGCGAAGATTGAGACTGTGGCCAGCTCCGGTCAAAGTCCTCTGCGAATCGATCCTGCTTCCTCACGGGCTCGCCAGACAAGGTCGAAGGGGCGAGTGCAGCCTCGGCTGCTGCCGCGACCGACTCTTCGTGAGTGACCTTGTATTGAGTACCATCTCCGAACTCGACGACTTCGTCCAAGAAGTCATCGTTCTCGTCATCAACCTTCAGGAGCAACGATGACACTCTCAGTCAGTCCAACGCACCCGACGTTCCTGGATGAGCACGATCTGCGTGGAATCGACTCACATCGTCCCAATGATGTCCTCCAGGATTGAGATGGACTCCTCGGAAGGCATCTAGTTCTTGTAGTCGAGCTTGTTGGTGAGCCGCAGCGGCCTGTCTCGCGACCTGAGCGTTCATCTGGGCGTGCATCCGACCTGAGAGGACGAAGGTCTGTGAGTCTCCTCGTTCCGAATCTAGAGCCATCCTGTAGAACGCACCTTCAGCCGACTCGGCAGTCGTCGGGAAATCGCCCATGAGCTCTCTGCTTCCCCCTCCTGCCGGTCCAGGTCTACCGGACGCCGAAGTCCTAAACCAAGTTCCTTCCGAAGACCCAGTTCCACTGCCACTGCCACTGCTGATCCCCCACTTTCCTCCACCCACTCCACCAATCTGACCCGTTCCCACCGTCGGCTTGTCCGTGCTGGTCGCAGGCTTGACTGTAGATAGCGATGGCGTACTACTAGGTGAAGGAGTCGGGCGGTTCCAGCCGGTGGTCGGTGGTGGAGTAGCGACTTGGACTGGTGTGGGATGGACGAGTCGGGTGGTAAGAAGTCTGGATGGAGGTTTGATTGGGGGAGGCGGGATTGGCGTTTTCGCTGATGTGCGGATGGTGAGATCAACGTCAGTCCTCTATTCATGACCTTGTTTGCCATCAAGTCTGATTAAAATCCACAGAATAACGGAACGTACACAGACTAGAGTTTGTCAAAGATCCTAGTTTGCCAGTACCGGTCGTGGCACTAGAGTTCCCTCCGGAACTAGGGAGTACCGTCTTCTCTAAGAACTTCTTGTTTACATTGATGGAGCTGAACTTCTTCGTGGGTGCCGGGATGGTAGAAGATTGAGTGGCAGGTGTCGAAGATCGAGACTGAGGAGCTGGAGATGTTGATGGCGTTGGTCGAGAGGACGATGAGGTTGGAATGGGGAGTGTCGTTGACGGGATTGGGTCGGTGGAGGTATCTGGTGGGGGTTTCGGATCCGTTGTCAATGATGGACCATCTGCTGACGAGGAACTGTCGACGTTGTTTGCAGAAGAGCTTGAAGGCTTCGGATCGACGACGGCATCTGGTTTCGAGGAGGGTAATGATGATGGTGCAGCGTCTCCTCCTTGATCTGATGCGATCTCCTTGTCGACGTTTGATGGTGCAGATGGCTTGTCCTCTTCGACCTGTTCGGTCGAAGGCGTTGGGTTGGATGTCGGTGGGTTTGGCTCTTGCTCTGGAGGGATGCTGGTACTGTTTGGCTCGGGGTTGCTCATGACGAGGTCTCTGGCCTGAACGGTTTAGAGATGAAGATGTGAGCCTTGATGGAAGCAGGAATGGTTGATATCATGGGACAGGGAGCACGCACATGGGCTTTTCAGATATGGCGAGAGGTAGCCTGAACGGAGATGAAATCGTGTGGGGGGAAGGAAGGGATGGAGGGAAGGGGGGTATCGTCGGAACGAAGCGAGTTCAACGGAATGACTCAAGCTGAGCAAGTCCACCGGAGTGCTTGAGAGATGGATGAACGAATCACCTAAAGGATGACTCAGAGGAGATGGACCTCGAGTGAGATCACGATCTTGGACGGGTGAGAGAGGCAGAAGGACCCAGGGAGGTTCGACCCTGGCTCAAGACCCTGATCTCGATCGTCGTCGGGCGAGCTCCATCTCCGTATGACACAGCAGCTCTCGTTGACCTTCTCATCCTACACGCACAGAACCGAGCACTCAACAAGATATTCCATACAACCAAAACAACAAGAAGAGAGAATGAGAACAAGAAAAGACCTCGACGGGTCCCATCAAGGATTCAGTAGATCATCATCCACGAGTCATCAAAACCCTCGACTCTACTTCTTGACCTCCTCCTTCTTCTCTGGTTCGGGAGGAGGAATTTTGAACGACTGGACACCGGACCCAACAAGCAAGCAAGGGATCAGCGCCATAACACGAGGACATGAAGGGTACGAGCAGTGTTTCGCTTACTTCGGGAGTAGCATCTATGCCTGGTCCGTTTTGTTCCCAGGGAGAAGCAGCACCGTCAAAGTTCCTGCAGCGGACGGTACACATATGCATGCTCAGGCTGCGGACGCAGAGTAGGAGAGAGATAGAGAGAGATGGTATGGACGAACCTGAAAGCCTGAGTGAGCTGAAGGGGTTCATAGACGACTCGCTTCTTCTCCTCCGAATATCGGACCTCGGTGTATCCCTAAGAGAGAAGAAACAAAGAAATCAAATGTGAGTCAGTGAACGTCTGGGGTCGAACCGCCCACAGGACGTTCGCAAATCGCTCGACTCACGGTGAGTGGGAAATCCTTCCTCAGAGGATGGCCCTCAAACCCATAATCCGTCAAGATCCTCCTCAGATCCGGATGGCCAGTGAAGAAGACGCCGAACATGTCCCACACCTCTCGTTCATACCAATCAGCCCCCCGGAAGAGGCCGGTGCAAGACGGAACGGGCAAGGTCTCGTCGGCAAACGTCTTGACACGGATTCGAGCGTTGTGTCGATGGGATAGAAGATTGTAGACGACCTGTGATGCTCAAACCGTGAAATTGATAGGTAGGCGGGCGCGTCAGGCTGGATGAGATGGATGACAGCGGAACTTGAGCCGGTGAACCGAGAAGATCATCGCCATCGCTCTCGTCCCAACATCGGAGACGATCAGATCTTTGGTCAGAAGATATCAAACTTGAAAATTTCTCGCTCCTAGAATCACGTCACCCAGGAGCTCGATGTTGTCAGAAACCCAACGACCCAAGCTAATCACCGCCCTTCCATCTCTTCATCCTCATCTCTGTCCGACGCCCTTCTTCACTGCTCTCAGACCATGGTAAGCACGCCCACTTACCTCAAATCTATTGGCTTTGCTTGGATAGTCGACCGCAGTGATGTCCATAACGGCCTTGTAGCTACACTGAGTGTGATCTCGAAGGAAGTGAAGGACGGGGAGGATGCCGGAAGGTGCGGTATAAAGGATAAGCTCATCCTTGTAGCATGAGAACTGGGAGATGAATTTGGGCATGCACGAGAGCAGATACTGTATTGAAGATACGAAAGAGGTGATGAGCTATAGGTGTTGGTTTCCTTGCTGAGGCCTGGCTCTTCCCCCTGATATCCCCAAAGCTTTTCTGGCCGAAGATGCCTGCGAGATAGAAAGTATACGCCTGATTTACCTGTCCGTACTCGTGCAATGCCTCTGATTGCTCCTTTGTCTTGTCAGCTGGATTGATTCCAACGGGTTCGGTGAAGGGTGCCGGGCTCGACTCCTGAGCTGAATGTTGGGAAGGACGACGGACACCCCGTCAGTTATTGGTACGGCATCGGATCGAAAGAGGATCGAGCAGTGGCATCCATGTGACGAGATAGAGAGTGAGAGTGGAAGAGCGAAGGATGGCTCACCAAGTCGGGACTGATCCGAAGTCGAGAAAGGTCGACTTGATCGAGGCAAGGCGAGAGCGATGCGAGAAATGGATCGGAGTGCAGACGCTTGAGACCCTACTCTGAGAAGGCTTCGAGGGAGAAGCGACATGGTGAGGATGAAGGTGGGATGAAGAGGGGAGAGTTGTGGAGGACAGAAAGAGGTTGGACCGAGAAGTCTCGAGGGGAACGGCGCGAGCACCGAACAAGGAATCGATCGATCCTCTCCTCAAACCATCATCAACTTCTATGCCTCTGCCGGTATAACTCGCAGCGTTCCGATGGCATGTCTCCACGCTCGCTGATGAGTGGAGATGGTGAATCCTTCATCAGATCTGACTAATGTCCTCACTGATACCAACTGATCCCACTGATCCCACGTCAAAGACTTCAGAGTCGTATTCCCTCACTTTGCATCTCTGATGTTGGATGGGCTGACGCTAGTTCTGGATAGGATGGATACCTGGACGAGCTATACGTGTACTCGTAACTTCCTCGACATCTGGGTACTAATCGAAGCCCCCCTGCACTAGGGACGACCTCTGGGGACGATGGATCTCTAGTCGGCTGTTTGAGCGACCTGACCGAACACATACCTGGAGCTCAGAGCTGGTTCCTCTAAAGTTCCCACTACGATCAGGACACCTTTCACCTATGTGCAAGCCTTGCGTTGTAAGGACTTCGAATTAGCAGGCGACCAGGCCACCACAGGGCTACGCAGCTAAACGTTTGTCTCTTGCAGAAGGCTTACTTCAATTCAGGCTGCGTGCACGTGTACCTTGAGCGTATACAGCGAGCCACGAGGGCGCAAGCCACATAGGCGCACAACGTTGAGCAAAGCTGTTCACCCGCCCAGAGCGATCTCATTCCCGCTTTTGTTCGGTTGTATCGACCAACGGTTCTCTTCGGGCTATCACGATCTGGTATATTTCATGATTTTTTTTGGGCGTGTCAACCTCTGGGTCTTCCCAGAAAATAGAAACAAAGGAGAACCGCAATGATTGCTGATTATTGCGCCAAGAACAAGAAATGAGGTTGAAGAGCACCGGGCAGACCACGTATCCAGCTTGGAAGACGGGAAGATTTATTGACTTTGCTCGGGTCTCCACTTGGTGCAGAAATCTCAAGAAGGACCCAGATCTGCAGACAAAGGAAGGAGAGACAAAGAAGAAGGACGACGCTCTTGAGGCAGAACATCGGACGAATAAATGTCATGCAGATCGATCGGATCGGGCGATTTAAGGGCGAGGAAGGAACACGTTTCTTGTTTGGGATATTTGGAAAGAGGGAGAGAAGATCGAGACGTCATAGCGGGGAAGAGACCAAAGGACCAAAAAAGGGAGACGAAGTCCGGGGAAAAAGGGGGCTCAACTTCAAGAAATCGAGAGGTCGGCCCGATTTGGACGCTCCCCAGCCATTTCTCTCAGGCGTCCTTCACGTGAAAGACCTATCTAGGAGCAAACGTCAGACTTTCTTCGACCAGACCCGCCCCCTTTCTTCAGCGTCTCGCTCCCCTCAAAATGACGCTCCTTCACCTCTCTTCTCTTTCTTCTTCGTCAACCATTTCAATCATCCAATCAATCTTCTGCCTGCTTCTCTCCAAAAGCTCACTTCCAAGCCCTCCCTAGATAGCTCCTTCACCTAGATCTTCCCTCACCTCACCCACATCCAACATATCGTCTTCACCACCCCAATCAACCTCACCCATCATCAGCATGTCTACTTCCCTCAAGAACTCTACTTTCCAAGCTGAGGCCGTCCTCTTCGACATGTACGCCTCCTTTTCGTCTTCGTCTTCCATTGACGTCATCCTCACCAAAGCTCATCACCGTCTGTCGGATACCTCCTCACTCTCTTGTACCTCTCTAGGGATGGTACCCTCACCGACTCCATCGCCGCTGTCGAGGCCGCATGGGGAGCCGTCGCTCGCGAGCTTGGACTTCCCGAGCAAGACGTCATCGATGCCACTCACGGTAAGCGAGCCATCGACAACCTCGCTGCCTACAAGCCTTGGTTGGCCAAGGAAGACATGGATCGTGAAGTCGAGGCTGTGAGTGAAGATGACGCCCATTCTTCCCTCCATCCTTATCGTTATCCTTATCGGAAAGCGCTTCGCCGCTGACCTCCGCATCCTCCATTCCCTTTCTGTTTCTTCCTACCTTGTCTGTCCCCCTTTCAGTTCGAGAAAACCATCCTCGAATATGCCGATGCCTACAACAAACGACGATCGTCCACTGCCTCCATGACCTCTCGATCCCCTTCCAACGCCGGATCCGATTCTTCCGCCTCTGAGGACGACGGTTCTTCTTCCGCTGCCTCCTCGCGACGAGCTTCATCCTTGAGCGAGCAAGGCTTCTCTGGACACAGAGCCTTCAAAAAGATGTCCACTACGCTCGGTGCCAACGTCGAGGATGTCGATCACGCCGTTGATGATGCCCTCGAGGCAGAGGAGGAAATGAAGGACATGAGCGTCAAGATCCTCCCTGGTGTCAGGAAGATGATTGACAGCCTGCCCGAGGGTAGATATGCCGTCGCTACGAGTGGTGCCAAGACTTATGGTACGTCCTCTTTCCTGCTTTTTTTTTCCTGCCACGCAGATCTTGGCTGATGTTCACCTGCTCTTTGATCGATCTCTTCACTCTAGCCTATGGAGCCATGACTCGAGTCGGTATCCAACCCCCCAAGATTACCATCACCGCCGACGACCACCGACTTCTCCGAGGAAAGCCCTTCCCCGACCCCTTCCTTCTCGCTGCCAAGGAGCTCGGTTTCCCTTGCGAGAACACCGTCATCTTCGAGGATTCTCCGTGAGCAGTGCCTTTTCTTTCTGTCGATGTTTTCACTCGAAGCGGTCGTTCTGACTCTTGCCTCGCTTGGTTTCCCTGCCTTCAGCTCCGGTATCAAGGCTGCTGTTGCTTCTGGTGCCACTGTCATCGCCGTCTGCACTTCGCATGCTAGGGACAAGATCTCGGATTGCGGTGCTCATTACAGTCAGTCAGCCTTTCTTCCGCTAGTTCATCCAGCATCGGCGCTGACATTCGCACTTTCCCTCTTGTCCTTCCTTCCTTCTCAGTCGTCGACACCATGGAGCAGGTCATTGTTGACAAGCTGGATGATGGTCGACTCAAATTCTCTGTCTCTCACTAGACTCACCAAACCCCTTCCTTTTCTCTTCCTCGCCCATGCGACAAACTTACCTTCTCATCTTTGTGTTTCTACTCTTGTCTCCATCTCCTTGTGACCCATCCACTATATCACTAGATCGTTCCCTTACCTAAATGGTTGTCTTCTTTCTGTTCCTTTCTGCTTCTTTTCTCTCGACTGATACTAGCCCGATTTCCCTTAATCTCCTTCTAGTCCTTATGACAACCCACGACTTGATGACCTCGGTTTCCATGTTTCTTTCTCTCTTGTCACACGATAACATTCCCATGTATCCAAGGACGGAGAGCGAGAAAGACACAGCCCTGCCAAAAGTCACGCTCGATTTCGTCTTCGCCTCGTAAAATCCGCGCTCCTCCCTCCTTCCACCTTCCCATCTCGACCATCTCTCAAGGTAAATACGCACCTCTTCGCTTCTCTCCTCATCCTTCAACCGTCCCTCTATGATGAGCACGAAATCTTTGACAAGCATATGTCCTATTGCCTTCGGGCGTTTGAGGACCTATATTTCTTCACCTGAGACCTTCCACTACCTTTTCTCTCTTCCCTTTTCGCCACTCGTCCCTTGTGCACGCTTACTGGTACTGACTGGCCCTCATGCTTCATCTTTATTTCACCACCGCGTGCGCCGAACCAAGTTACAGCCCCTTCTATGACTTCTTCTCCTCCCATAATCATCAACAGTGTCCCGCCCCTGTCCCCTCCCGTCCCCTCTTCTCCGTCTCTCGCTGCCGTCGCCGGAGACGACACCCTTCCCTCCGACCCAACCAACACTCTCGCTCTCGTCTTGCCGCATCCTTTTCTGTTCACGCCCTCGATTCTCGCCCTGCTTCGCTCGCACTATTCTCAGTTTGGAGAACTCTACGCTTGGGCCCCCATCCAGGGGTTCGGTCGAGTCATCCTTGTGTACTATGACGAAGAGGATGCGATGAGAGCGAAAAGAGAAGGCGACAGGCTTACTGTTGGACGTCAAAGCGAGTCGGGTAGTGACTCGGCTGGTGAGAGACACTTACAGTCGAGTGATTCACAATCATCGTAAGCGATGCACCTTTTCTTCGTCTTCTTTTCTCTCGGTCATTGCCATTCGTTGACTATTTCGCCTTACAAACCCTCCAGACTCATCCTCCGCCTTTACCTCTCTGCTCCTACGCCAATCATCGATGCTTCCGATCCATCCCTACATCTGGAACCCCCTCCCATCACCAAGAACTTCCTCATCTCTCCACCTGGTTCTCCACCAGATGGCTGGGAACCCATTCTCGAAGACCCGCCCAACTCCAACACACTCGCTGCCGATCTGATGAAAGCCCTCGAAGCCCTCGACTTTGCCTCGAACCGCGACAAGCGTAGCGTCCCTAAAGGTGGGATTGAAACCGTCGTCGAAGGAGAGGGTGATGCGATCGGTATGAGGGTCACAGTCCAGGACATGACACCTGTTTTGGACGAAGATGATGACGACGGAGAGATTTTCGAGAGTCTCGAAGGGATGGAGAGGGCTCGAGCTGGCAAGATCAGCATGGTCAAGGCCGGTGTCGAATCTATGGGTGGTAGTGGAGCACGCACACCTGGTGGTTCATTATTTGGAATAGGTGGCCAGGACGCTTTTACGCCTTCTGGCAAAATCCAACCAACACCTATGCCACCCCGCCGATGAGTCACGCACTCTTGTTCATCAAACATCTTGGTTGTACCTTCTTTCCCTGTAGATCTGGTCTTCTCTTCTTTTTATCCACGTAAGTCCTAGTCTTCCCTTCACATCACACATGCTTGACGACAGTCAACACGACAAGGTGATGACGAGGATATGACGAGGGTCCTATATGACGACACCTTATCAGACCTGTGCATACTCTCCCGGGAGATGGTGATGTGATTTATAGGGAATTCAAACACCCTCACTGATTCGACCCTCCTCATACCTCGGTCATCGTCTTGTGTGATCATTACTTGATTGTCGTCGCTTGTACATATTTGCTCTGTTTGGACTGGACACTGACTCACTCTTGTCCTGGCTTACTATAGATTCTCCACTTGCATCGTACCATCATTTCGTGTGAACGTGTCGTCAACCCTAGCTTGTATCGATTATATCATGATCCGCGTTTCATTATCTGTTTCTTGGTGATGTTGGGGCTCGAGCACTTGAGCAGCTAGTCGATGGTTTTGATCATGAGATAGGCGAGAATCGATGTGGCTCTATCGAATCTAACGCGTCCCTTGAGATCGAATGATCACGTCGCCCTCCCCCCCCAAACCAAACTGTGCGATCCCTTTCCTCTCGCCCGGACCTGGCTTCGGTCGTCGCTCACCTCCTGCTTCATCTCTCTCCCCTCCCCGGCCATTTCATCAGTTTATACAAGCCTATCCATCTATCCAATCAGCTACCCAATCGACCCCATCGCCATCAGCCAACCCCCATTCTAGACAATCTCGGTCAAGGCTCGGTTCCCTCTCTCCCTGTTCCTACCGTGACGTCGCCTGCCGCCTTCCTGTCTTTCTGTTCCTCATATTACGGAAAGATCGGGTCGACGACTTGTGATAGAACTGAAGAGATCGTGTATCCGTTGGTGGATTCAGACAGCTGGTGTCGGTCGCTTCTTAAGAGCGTGTCTTGTTCTCTTCAGTGTACGTACTCGTCTATACATCTCTCGATTCGTGGGGTCTCGGTTGTCATGATATAAGCCTGTTGCTCGAAATTAGTTGGTGGAGTGCCGGGATCATGGCTCACTTGCAAGACAGCTGACGACGCATCGGTTCCCTTCCCATCTACCGCTTTCAACTGCCATGTGCTCATACTCTCGCTTATTCCCTACACCTCGCCTTCAATATCACACATCATCTCGTACTGCGATCGATCACTTCCTCAACTTTCGACTCAATCTCTTCTCACTTGTGTCGCGACAGACCTCGCCTTGCCTCCGCAAGCGACGTTCATCACCATCCGACAGAGGACTCTCCAACTGTATTGATTCTTTAGTCTTAGGTCCGTTCCTTGTATATCTTGATGTCGGGGGCTTGAGCATCAGTGTTCTCACCTGTGCTGCTGACACAAAGACCTTTTGCCATTCTGCTTCCATCCTACCTGTACTATTCTCGTCTCTGGTCTCGCGTGCTTCATCAAAACAGATGTCCTCAATCCCATCCCCACCCCTTTCTTCACCTCGCATGAAGCCAACGGGAGGAAGAACTCATCTTGGTCTCGGCAAGCTACGCATCGCCAACAATTCTTGGTCAGAGGAAGACCAACAGCAACAGTATCACTCGACTCACTATCCGAATCAGCATTCTCAATCATACCAACAGCATCAACACCAGAACTATCAAGACCCTAGTGGACATCCACTTTCACCGCTCCCTCCGCAAAGGAGCCATAGCAGTCCGCTTGCACCTGGCGCGACTTGGTCGGAAGTGGGGGGGGGCGGACCGGGAACAAGGGATAGAGGAAAGACGATGATCCCTCCCTGTTCTCAGAGCTCGCTTCCATCGCCTACTCAAGGTGATGCTGGTCATGGTGGAGAGGGGTATTTCGATGGCGCTGGCGGAGGGAGCAGTGGTGGAACCGGACCGAGCGGAAGTTACTCGAATTCATCCTACTCCCACCAGAATCAGCAGCAACATCATCATTCATCCAACCAAACCGGTTCTTTCTTTCCCATCTCTCGAGCCTCCTCGTCTTCTTCATCTGCATCTGGTTCATCGTCAGCTACTTCCGCTATGGCAGCCAATAATCATTCCTTCACACCGATCTCCAATCCGGATTCCTCGTCATCATCTTTCGCGCGTCAAAGCATCAATAATGATTACTCACAGAGACAGAGCTCGAGTTCCTCTCCTTACGCTAATCAAAGTGACCCCTACTCTCCTCGATCTCCAATCGATCAATACCCCCCGAACCATCCTTCTTCCTACTCCCATCAATCCTCGTCTCAACCACAACCATATCAACATCCAAGAGGCTCGCTGCCACCGACACCTCCTCCAAGGAGTCCAATGAGCTTAGTAAGAGGCAGTGGTCCGAGTAGCTTTCCGAGTCCTCCAAACCCGCAGGCCGGATTGGGTCTCACGACGGGCGGTGGTGGAACGGGCGGCTTGAGTGAAAATGAAGCGAGAAGGACGAGCGGGCATGCCAGAATTAGAAGTTTAGAACGCGCGGTGAGTTTCTTCGACAGTCGTGATGTCGGGTGATTCGAGCTTCCTGAGATGCCTTCCAAACTGAACTTGAGATTTTCATGGGTCCGCTTCTAGCCGGCCATCCGACGACCACCACTTGGCCATCTCGTTCTGTTTGTCACCCTCGATGGCTCAAAGTATGTTAGTGCTGATGTTTCGAGTAGCTCGAATGCGGCGGCTGTACGAGAGAAAATCTTTACTGCGGTAAGTTCGCCATCGCATCGTCCCGACTATCCGTCCATTCATCCGCGCCCCACCTCTCCATACGAATTTTGTCCGAAATGACTTGGATGAAACTGACGATGGAAAATGGTTTGTGTCTGGACCAAATCGTCTCATTCAGCTCGAGATTAGAGACGAAGATCACGCCTCCTTTACCCTCTTCAGACATCTCATGGGCTCAGCTCCGTATCTCTCCGAAGGTTCAACTCCCCTATCCAATGAAGCTCTCTTAGATTACTGTCACGAAGATGGTCAACCAGTCAAAGGAATTCTCGCCGTTCAAACTTCACTCAACGACCATCGACCTGGCATACCACTTGTTCCACCCCCCTCGATTTCAGCTTCACCAACTTCATCCGCTGAGCGAGGTAGTAGGGCTGATCGAGATCATGGCATGAGAAGAGGTGGTTACCGACCTAGTTCGGAGAGCGCTAGTAGTATCTCTGACGGTCAGGTGATGGGCTTGGATGGTAGAGAATGGTCTTCTCGGACAGCTGGCGATGGACGTGGCGGGAATGGAGGAGGGGGTGGATCAGGTTATCAAGCGAGCGTATCAGAGACAAGCGTCTCAGAGATGGAAGTCCTCGCTGGACCGAGTAATCTTCATCGCAAACCTCATGCCAGGAGACTTTCAGGGATGGATGGATCCAGAACGAGCCCCGTGACGTCTCGCAGAGGAGGCGGAGGGAGTTCAGCGGGTAGATCGAGGGAAACGACGAGTCCCAGGACGAGTCTCGACAGTATCGGGGCAAGAGGAGAGGGTAGTAATATTACTGGTGGTGGTGGTAGTAGTAGTGGTGGAGGTGAACCGGGAGGTCGGAATATTGGAACTGGTGGGAACAGCGGGTCAACCTTAACAGCTCCTAATCCCTCATCTCATCTTGGTCGAGGGGGTTCCATAACTCCAACACCGACACCTTCACAACCAACCCCGTCTTCGATCTCTGCGTCGTCATCTCGAAGCTTCGGCCCTAGCGAACGAACGACGGACGGGCCTCGCGTATCTTCTCCGATGACCTATCCTCTCTATCCCGAAAGGACTTCTTCACGGCAACAATCTCATCTGATACACAATCAACCAACTCCTCAGCCTCATCGACAACAACCACAACAGTATCATGAACAACAGCAACAACATCATCAGTACATGCATCAGCAATTTTCAGAAGATGAAGTATCTCGAGAACGGGACCGAGAGAGGGAGAGAGATGAATGCATGTCGATGAGCACTCAGGAAGCCTTGAGGTTGATGGAAGACGAGGAGAAGAGGTTAGCGGACTTAGCTGCTTTGGAATGGGAGAGGAAGGACAGGGAAGAAGAGGAGGAGAGGAAGAGAAGACAAATTCAAGCTGATCATGAGGCGGCTATGAGGGAGCAAAGGCGAGAACAGGAGTTGTATGAGGTGAGTCGACATGGAGAACTGCCTTCCCGAAACCTGAACTGCCCCTTTGTTTGGTCTACTAACTCGGTTTCTTTCGACCAGGCTCAACTTCAACGCGAGGCATCAGAGCGTCAAGAGCAAGAACGGTTACGACTTCAGATTGAACAACAAGAGACTCATCTTCAAGCGCTACATCAACAACAACAGCTCCTTCAACGTTCCCTTCAGAAGCACCCGAACCATCACATAGGAGGAGGTAGTGGAGGCAGTAACATCGTCGGTGGTGGTTCTCTTCGAGATCGAGCTGGGTCATCAACGCCGTCGTCAGCGGCACCTGGGGGAGGTCCCATTGTAGACGAATTTGGAGAGTGGGGAGCTCGGCCGACATCCTCGTCGACGGCGATGGGAGGGGGTCTTAGCGGCAGTGCAGGCGGAGGGGGTCCAAACGTTCGAACTCTACCACTGGGAGGGGGTGTTACTCTCAGTGGTCGATCAAGGAGCGCGATGGAGTCTCGACCTATCGCTACCATCGGACCTAGCTCCACAAGACCTCATCCTTATCATCATCCTCAACAATCCAACGTCGCCCTTCCGCCCCCTTCGTCGAGGGGACAGGAACAGGCGAGAGCTAGGATGGGCTCGGTTGGAGGAGGTAGACCATCGATTCCGATGTCACATCAGAGTCATAGCGGAGGCGTTAGTGCCGGTGGTGGAGGAGGAACATACGCTCAATCTTCAGATCAGTTGCCGCCTCAGATCATCTACTCCCAACAGTATCGAGATCTGACTTCGTCCCAACAGCAGCAGCAGCGTCAACTACAGCAGCATCAACACTCTCATCATCAACAGCAACTGCAGCACCATGATGGTCGTAGAATCTCCGACCCTTACACCGACCCTAGAAGACCTATCGACCCTCGCCAGCAGTACCCGCATCATGCCAACAGTGCACCTCAACCCTACCCCCATCCACCCCCAATCTCACCCCTATCCGCCGGTCCTGCTCTGTCGTCGTCATTGTCCTCTCAGCCATCAATCCAGTCGACTTTTGCTCGCTCAGCCTCAACGCTTGCCGTTCAGCAACGTCAACAGCAGGAGATTTACGAACAGGACCGAAGACGTCAGCAACAGCAGCAGCATCAAGCTGGACTACCTCTTTTGGCCAACCCGAATCGTCCGATCCAATCGATGAGGAGTAACCCAAATTTGAGAGGAGGTGTCAATGGCACAGGAGGATTGGGAGGTGGTGGCCCGAATCGAGCGTTCGTCAGCGGAAGAGGCAGCGATCCGTACCTCCAACAGCCGTCTAATCAGCAGCAACAGCAGATCAGACAAGGCGCATCGCCTCATCCACCTCTTCCTAATCGAGGGCCCTCGATCACTTCTCAGGGTGGGATGAGTATGAATGCTCCGCCTCCGCCCCCTCCACCGCCCCCGCCACTACCGCCTCAACTGCATTCGGCCTCTTCTTACTCCACCGATCCCCCACCTCCCGATTATCATCAATCGACTTCATCGCCCAACATCTTCCCACCACCACCACAACATCCTTCTGTTCAGCAACAACGAAGCAGTTCAACCTCGACCTCGGTTCCTTCTTACGAGAACTTCCCTTCTTCCCAGCATTCTTCGTCGAATACTCGGGCTTTCGTAAATCCTTATCCTCACGAGCCGATGCAAGCTTCATCCCCTATTCAGACGACCTCGCACACTCCAACACCTCTCATCGACGTACAACGCTTCCCATCTGGTCCTAACCCCCCTCGTCGAGCGAACATCGATCCTCGATCTAATTCGCCTCGACCAAGCAGCATGTACGACTCTCCCGAACCTTCACCTCGATTGCAGCCACCTCGTCGACCCTCGACTCATTACGAGGTCTCACCGTCATCATCTCCTGAGCCGAATACCCCAAACCTGCTTTCTCCTCTTACACCTCAGATCAGAGCGGGACTTGCAAGTCCAGGACCAAACTACAACCAGCAAGGACCTTACCCCGTCATCTCGACCTTTGTAGGAGCTGGAGGAAACGCGGATCAGCCGAGGAGAGGATCAGCAGACAGAGTCCTCATACCATCGGGTCATCAGAGATATTGGACCGAAAGTGGCGTTCAACAAATTGAATCGGTGGGAGCATCTGGAATGGGAGATCGTGCGTCGATAGGAACGAGCGCGTTCCGTCAAAGCGAGAATGCTGCGAGGAGGAGTGCGACGGATCAGTATTCGCCTCGAGCATCCCCTCATCCTCCTATCCTTCATCACGCAGTAACGGCACCTTTGACATCGACGAGTCCGGTCAACGATAGTCCATACGATGGCATGATGGTTGATGAAGCGGAGGAGACGCTTCGAGAGAACGAGGTTGGACGAGAATCCCCTTCAACGAGGTCGCGGTCTAACATTGTAACCGACACGAAGCCTCCCTCTTCACTCTCCTCGCCACGCTCCCCGATCGTGCCGCCTCCTCTCGTCTCGTCCCATTCTTTGCCCATCGGTCTTGGCATCACCTCGCCGATCTCGTCTCACGACCCTGAAGAAGTAGAAGAAGATGCTTTCTCTGGCTTGATGAATGGGAAACTCGCCTCTGGAAGCGATACGGAGGACGAGGACGAGGTGAACCCAGCAAATGGAGCAGATAATGGTGGAAACTCGTCCAGTAGCGGTTCAGGCTCGGAAGATGAGGGTACGAACGTGCTCTTCGTGACGAAACCAAAGCCCAAACCTCCAATCGGACCGGCAACGACAACAGCTGGACCAACCTTAGGTTCGAGCTTTTCCTCGGCATCATCACCAGTCGTTGCGTCTTCTTCAGGACCAGCTACAACTCCGGGAGCGGCTCCGTCGGCGTCAATCAACTCATCCACCTCCTTCAGCTCATTGGACAGACGGCGTTCGTCCAAGTTCTCTGACCTGGACATCGACGAGGTCTCGACAACAATTCGAGAGGGTGCGAATCTCGCCGATCTGTTGGAAAGACTCGATCTCTCCTCGAGCACCGCTGTTCCCATCGCGTCGGGTTCCGAAGGATCGACCCTCATTCCCATCACTAGAAGCAATCGAGATCGATCGGGTTCATCAACACTTCGACCTCACGACCAACAAACGAGCTCTCTTCCAATCTCTCGAGCTTCCAACCGATCCCTTCCACCAATCAATACTAACACCGCTCCTTCTACCGCCAATACTTCACCTTCGCTTGTCCGTCCCCCTTCTCATCATCTATCGACGTCTTCTGGCGAAGATCTCCTTTCATCCGCTCCATTCTCTTCCATTGACGGTTATACGGCAGATGAGCTCGACCCGACTTCCGCCTTTGATGGATCATCCGGTCGAGTCCAATCCGGTCCGAGGGAGACGGCATCAGCGATTGGAAAGACCCCACTCTCGAGACGGAAGACTGTGTTTGCTCAAAACGCAGACAATCAATGGGCTTTCCGACCACCACCAGAAATTGTCGTCAAACAGCTTCACAAGTTCTTCCCAAAAGTCAACCTCGAAGCCGAGGTCATTGAATCAGCGACTAACACGACCAACTTGTCAAACGATTCAAACTCGACAATCACACCTGCCTCCAATGCCGCCGATGCATCCTCAATGATTCCTTCTGTCTCGACCTCACCTTCGACTTTGGTCGCCATCGGGAGAGGAGGAGATGAGAGTACAGCGTCATCAGCGGCGTCAGGCGCAAAGTTAAAGAATCGGAAATCTATCAGGAGGGTCGTGGAAGATCGTCAGCTCTCACTCGACGTTTGCCAAGTCGAATCCGAATTCTCCGATTCAAATCTCCGCGACGGACCATCAGGACCAATACGGACCGTAGCTGGAGTCGGAGGAGATGGGAGTTTGAATCAGGGAGCGGGGCTTGCAATCACAGGAGGAGGACGAATCGGAGCAAGCGGTAATCAGACAACGGAAGCTTCCGTTAAAGTGTTGAGAAGAAGGAGTACTAGGATGTGGGGTAGTAAAGTCGAGGAGGTTCAACCAGGTCAACTCAAGAACGAAGTTGCGGTGCCAACGATCGTCAAAGAGATTGGCGGAGAAGAGGTTAACGAACCTGGTTAGTTGTTTCTTTCTTCTTTGCACGCATCTCCCGCATCGTTTGATTCCGTTATGCTGACCATCGATTTACTTCTGATCCTCCTCAAGTCACATTCAAATGGGTCAAAGGTGATCTCATCGGCAAAGGAGCTGTGCGTTGCCTTGCCACTTTCCTCTGTGTTTCGACTGGATCGAAAACCGTGCTTTTGGTTTCAATGACCGCTTCACTCACGAATCCTTGAGTTTTGTGACTCATCTAGTATGGTCGGGTCTACCTCGGACTCAATGCAACGACGGGAGAGATGATTGCCGTCAAGCAAGTCGAGATGCCAAAAACTGCTTCAGATCGAGCAAACGATCGTCAAGTTCACACTATTGCTGCGCTCAAGAGTGAGATTCAGTTGCTCAAAGACCTGGATCATCCTAACGTCGTTCAATACCTTGGTCAGTCGTGACGTTTCTCTCCTCTTTCTTTTGATGATGAACCATGTGTCTCGATGACTGATTTGCCCTTTGTTACGTTTTTGTGCTTTGTTTGTTCTGTGAATCAAGGTTGCGAGGAAAGCTCGGATTTCATCTCAATCTTCCTCGAGTATGTTCCTGGAGGTAAGTTTCTTCTTCTTTCATTCCTCTGGAAGCGAGAGAGTTAAGTTTCCGTTCAAACCTTCTCGATTTGCTTTTACGAATTCTATCAGGTTCTCTCGGCAGTGTCTTCCGAAAGTACGGGAAGCTAGAAGAGGGAGAAGTTCGATGGTTCGCCCGTCAAATTCTTGAAGGTCTCGCTTACCTTCATAGCCTCAACATCCTCCATAGAGTGAGTTTTTCTTCTTCCAAAAACAAAGACATAACAAAAGAAGTCATTCGATTTCGATCGAATTCAATGATTGACCCCCCGAAAATATAAACAAAACAAAACATCTTTATCCGCTCCATCTCTTTTCCCAGGATCTCAAAGGAGACAACATCCTTGTTGATCCTCACACCAATGGGATCTGTAAGATCACTGACTTTGGGATCTCAAAGCAAGCGAGTGAGTTCCGCAACCCCCCCCCCCCCCCCTCTTACTTCTTCCCGCTTGTTTCATGTCGATCGGGTTGCTAAGAAAAAACCGTCTTCACTTCTGCAAACATTAGCCGAGGCATATTCTAATGACGATGGAACGATGATGCAAGGATCCGTGTACTGTTCGTTCTCATCATCATCATTGACCTTCAATCTGTGTTCATCCTTCTTTAATTGACCATCTCTTCTTCTTAACTGTTCTTCGTGCTCTTTCTCCCTCTTCTTTTCCTCCTTCTTCACAGGGATGGCTCCAGAGATTGTCAACAACCAGGGACGAGGATACTCTGGTAAAGTTGATATCTGGTCGTTTGGGTGTCTCATGCTCGAGATGTTCTGTGGTCAAAGACCTTGGGAAGGTCTTGAGACTTTGGCCATCATTCTCAAGGTACGTTCTCGCTCTCCCTTTCACTCGTCGTGAGAAATGAACGTTTGATCCATACTCTTTTTTGGCTTTCTTCATCCAGCTCGGACATGGTACTCAACCACCTATCCCAGCCGGAACCAACCTCTCATCTTCGGCTCACGATCTTCTCGTCAACAAAGCGTTCGCCATCAAGGTTGAAGATCGACCTTCTGCTGCTGAAGCGCTCGAGCATGAGTTCCTCAAGCCCGATAAAGATTGGAGTTGGTCAAAGGATTCGAGCTTGGCGAAAAAGGTACGCCACGCCATCTTGGCTCCTCTTGTTTTCTCCCTTTCTTTTTTCTTCTTGTCGCAAGCACTCTCGTATATGGCGACATCCAAGACTGATTTTTTTTTCACTTTCCTCTCCTCTTCAAAGGTCGTCATCGCTGGTGCTGAAAGGAACGCAGGAAGAAGACTCAGGAGAGGGGAACCGGTGGATTAAGCACTAGCTACCTCGCCCAAAATTCATCCATCTCTTTTGACCTTTCAACAACATGACAACCACAAAAAAAAACCATCATTCAGATGCTTCTTCTCTTCCGTCTTTTGTCTTCTTCTTGTCTTTCTGATGCCTCCTTCCCTTTACCCAAGTGTTTTTTCTCTTCAATATATTCGCTCTATTATCTTTTTTCTTCTTCTTCTTTCTTCCTCTCTCTTCTTGTTTCCTTCCTTCCCCTCACTTGTTTTTCCTTCTTTCCTTCCGTTTTGTCCTGATCTTTGGGTTCCAGCTTTCTGTTATCTTTTTTTTTTTCTCTCTTTCCTTTTTTCTCTTCCAATTCCAGTACTTTGACTGATTGTGTCACGACTTGATGACTTTCCTCCTCTCTCTCTCTCTCTCTCATTTTTGCTCTCTCCGATCGAGAGCAGTAGATGATCTGAAGAAGGAAATGAGAGAGCTGCCGGAAGAGATCTCGAGTTTAGTCCGACGACTTATAAGCAATCTCGTCTTCATTAGTTGATCGATACTACGACGACACCTGTGTCAGCTCTCCAACACGCAAACATCAACCAGTCATGAGAAAAGACCAAAGAGACGAGAACCAAGAACCATCGATATGCAATCCCGATCGAACCTATGGTCCCTTCCTCGTCACTCGTATCAACATTTCGTACTCCAACGGAAAATACTCTGCCATTTCCTCTATTTGTTCCACGAATTCCCGAATCATAAACTCCGAGGCATTCCATCTCGTATATACAATCACGTCAATCCCATTCGCGTGATCCTCGCTGAGAGGCATGGGGAGTCGTCGTCAGCGAAGTTAGAAGGGACGGGGGGCCGGTTAACGCGTGTTTCTTTTCGAATCGGGAGCGTTCTCGCTTTCCCTCCTCTTCCTCTGCCCCCTTTCCTTTCTTCTTCAACCCAACCTCCTTCCCCTCCACAACACCACTCCTTCTTCCTCTGTCACAATGATTGCTCCTCGATCTCTCGGTTTCCTCTTTGTCGCCTCCCTCGTCGCCGCCCAGGCCTCAGAGCTCGAGCTTCAGGTCGAACAGGTTCGTCCTCAGTTTCCGGGTGTTGATCCGACAAAGCACCTCTTTTTGCTTCAATGCCTCCTCGGTACCGTATTCACCCTGCTACCACTCGCTTCATGCTGACATGTATCTTACACCCTCACCACTCGTGTGTCATCCAGGCCAACTTTGAGCGTGCGTCGTCGTCGTCTTTCTCCACCCCTTTTCCCCTACGCGCCAAGCCTTACCTGATTTCTCCTCTCCTCCCTCTCCTCCCTCTCCTCTGCCTCTTTAGAGTCTCAAATCGTCCCCGATATGCTCTCCTCTTTCAGCCCAGAGGCCGTCCTCTCCGTCTCGTTCGACAACAACGCTGCCTCGTACGGTCAGGCTTTGACGATCGATCAGGTCAAGACCCGACCTGAGATCACTGTCAGCCCAGCCAACAACGCGACTGGATCGTTTGGCCCTGACTCTGTCTTCACCGTCGCCATGGTTGATCCTGGAGTCGTCGGTTAGTCGAATGCTATGTTCTCTTGATTCCTGGCGGAAAGAGAACGTGAGACTGACGATTGTACTCCCTTCCCTGTGAACCTCCTGTCTCTCGCAACCTCTTCCTTCGAACTCGCCGCCTCTTCTCATTCGACAGGTGCCGACCAGTCCGCTGGACAGACTCGACACTTCCTCGTCAACAACGTTCGATTGACCGGATCCTCGGCCCCCTACGGACTCAACTACACTACCGAGCCTATCACCACGTACGGAGGTCCCTACCCTGCCGACGGTTCAGGTCCCCACCGATACACCATCCTCATGATGCCTCAGCCCGAGAACTTTGCCGCTCCTGAGGGTCTCAACGCTCCCGGTGTCGAGATCTCGACCATGGGTGAGTTTTGTCCCTAATAGACCCAAACTAGCTGCGTATATGCTAACGTTTGACACTCTTGCCTTACCTTAGACTTCCCCGCCTACATCAGCTCGACCGGTCTCGGTGCTCCCATCGCTGGTTTCTACTTCACCGTTGAGCAGGGAACCACTACCTCTTCAATCCCTGCTACCTCATCGGTCGTTTCCTCGACTCTTGCCGCCTATGGAGCTTCCTCTTCTGCCGCCAGTCAATCATCCGGTTCCATGACCATGTCTGGTTCGGCTTCCAAGATGTCATCGTCCTCGGCTGGGTGAGTTGATATCGACTGCGTCATCTGCTTTTTTTCCGTGAGTAATCGAGCTGATCTAGTTATCACTATCTCACTTGCTCCTCGTGTAGTTCCAAGGCTTCCAGCGTTGCCTCTGCCGCTGCCTCGGCTTCGAACATCGTCTCTGGTGCTTCCAAGACTTCAACTTACGGCGTCGCCGCCCTCGTCGGAGTCCTTGGTTTCGTCGGAGCTAGCTTCCTCTAAATCTATACTCATCGTTTCCAACTACCTCTTTCTTGCATGGACACTCTTCACCCTTCCTTTCCAACGAACCAACCCATCCAAATCAGTCTTTACGTCCACAGTCCCTACAATTCTTTTTTTTTCTCCTCTGCCTGGTATCCTCATACAACAGATAGACGATTACGTCTATCCTTTACGAGCTGCCTTTGCTATGTCGTCTCTTATCAAATCTGACGCCCTCCCATCCAGAGGTTTGAAACGAGGAGGAGCTTCATGCATGACTTCACCTGACCTGAAATTGCGCTGAAGGATATCAGATGTGTCAAGCACGGAAACCTTACGTTCTTTACTCAAGCTGTTGTGGAAGGGTAACGTATTCGATTTGCCTTGTATTAAAGCGAGAGGAATGTACTTTGAGATCACAAGTGGCGAGGCCAGAGACGTGTTCGAGGGAGAGATGGTAAAGCAATCGAAGGAGATCTCGGCGCAACTTCGATGGCGAGTGAAGTAGATGGATTGGGTCAATTCATTTGCGCTCTGACATGTGTATTGAGTTTTTTTTTCTTTTGTTTGACGTATCTGAAGGATATGGGAGGACAAGGTGATCGACGATGATTCAAAGTTAGATATTGGCGAATATCGAGAAAGTCATACGTGCATGAGCATGAGGTGGGCATAGACAAGCGTAGACCAGTTGATGGAACATCATCTCGAAGAAAAAAAAAAGTCATGACACAAAAGCACATGATTACAACGATTCAAACACACAAATAGGAGCGTCATCTCAAACCCTTCGAGATACCTAAAAGCCCAACGACCATAAACGCCGTGAAGATGTAGAACACGTTTCCCGTTCCTCTTCTTATCCCACCTCTCTCCTCAGGTGGGGACGATAACCAATCCCTCATTGGCAAGAACACTGCTCCAATCAACAGGTTTGAAGCGAAGTTTGCTACTAATGCCAACGACGACAATGACGATCTTGCCCGTGTTGGGACGAGTTCTGAGGATAAGATGAAAGGTACTGGACCTAGACCCACTCCGAAGGACGCTACGAACGAGAGCACACCGATGACTGCCAAGGTGGGTAGGTTGTGGTTTAGGCCATATCCAAGAGATACAGTGCTTAAAGCGATACCGGAGATGGAGAGGAGGAGCAAAGTTTTGCGACCTAGTCGAGGGAGAAGGAAGAGGGCGGGAAAGGTTGAGATGAGGGAGACTAGGGCAATGATAAGACTTTTGTGTGTGTGCCGTTGTAGGAAGAGAGAGAGAGAGTAATGGAATCAGCAACGGACAGTATCAAATCATGTGTCTCTAGAAAGTTTTTTTTTTTTAAAGGACAACAGTAAACTGACCTGATTAAGGGAGCTGAAGATGGCATGAGAGGGGTGAGAATTGAGGTAGAGAAGTACATGACGGCGTTGATACCGCTGAGTTGCTGGAGTAGCATCCTACGGGAGAAAAAATCGTCACAGTCATGACCGAAGAAGATGGATCGTCAGCCCTCTCGATCACACGTGACTACAGGACCATCGCTCTCACTCACGCGAACAACGTCATCACTACACTCCTCCTTAACTTTTTGTCTCCCAGAACCTGCCTCGAGCTCATTACTAAGTCTCCATCTCCTGCTTCATCTTCATCTTCTGCCGTTTCCTCGACCCCTTTTCTGACAGCAACCGTCGTGGGATCTCCTCCACTATCCAATAGGGGATCTTCCTCTGACCTCGGTGTCACTGAGCCCTCACCTGCTTCTCCATCGACCTGGTGATGAGCGTAGTTCGGGTCAGATCGCCGCCGCGAAGCTCGAGGGAAGTCTTCGGGTGAAAGGATGAAGAAAGAAAGGAATAGTTGGAGGAGAGAGATGAGGGAACCGATAAGGAGGATATATCTCCATATCTTAGGAGAGGAGAGGAAGAGCCCAAGAAGAAGGGATGAGAGCTGAGTGGAAATTGGAGCAAGAAAAAGAAGGAAGATCGGTGTCTGTCAGAATGAACAATTGAAGCTTATAAATCGACGACGAAAGAGAAATTCTAACGATGCCTGTACAGATAGTAAGCTATCGTATGATGTGTCAGCTCATTATTCCCGTTGCAAAGATATCGACTCGCAAGATACTGACCTGATGAAGGACTCCGACGCTGCCAGCCCAACCTCTACCCTCTCTATCAGCAACGATTCTACTCAACCCTCCTGGAACCTCACTGATTCCGCCCGCAGCACCAACTCCGACGATGATCCTTCCCAGAACCATACTTGCTACTCCCGTAGACGCTGCCTGTACGAGACTACCGAAAGCGGCGACGAAAGCAGCGACAGCGAATGTCGTCTTGGTGGTGGGCGATTTAGACAGCAAGGAAGGAAGAAATGGCAGAATTAAAAGACCACCGAATGTGTAGCCAGCTGTGATGGAACTGAATTGTGATGAGGTCAAGGGAAGACAGGGAGGAAGAATGGAAGTCGAAGGACCGGGAGTAGAATGCGGTCGGCATGTGAGGGCGGATCTGGGGGCGTTTAGTGATGAGACGTGGAAGCCAAAAGTGAAGGAGGACAGGAGTAGGTAGGCTATCGAGCTGAGTGTTTGGGCAAGGGAGGGTGAGAGATGGAGTGACATGTTGACGGTGGTGGTCGTCGGAGCTCTGGGAAGGCGAAGCGAATCGGGCCGAGAGACTCCCTGAATCGATACATCGGACTCATTGACTCAACAGTCATCACTCAAACACTCTCTCATTTCCGTACGATACAGCATAACATCTATCACCCCAGTCCACAGACCATCACATACTTGCACCCACTACCACCAAATTGAGACCTGCTTCAGATAGCCGTCTCCACCTCAATATTTTCGTCCGCAGTCCCGCCTCTCTTCCTCCTTCCTCGTCCTAGCACTCGAAATTCACATATCCTCAGGAAATAACCTCAATGGGCTACTGTCGCCGGCAACATCTTTCTGGCTCAACAATCTATGGCTGCGTCAAGTGCTCCACTCACCTCGCTGCGATTGAGAACCTCATGTCGAGGGTGAGTGAGGGAATCAGCCGACTGGTCTCGGATGAATCCATCCTCATGTATTCAGGTTGGTAGTCCCTGCTTTGCTCCTGACTAACGAGACCTGATTCATGTTGATAGAAATTCACTGGGCAGCATGGTCAGTTCGTCACATCCTTCCTATCCAAGCAGCCTTGTGACCAAGGCGGACTTATGACAACGTTCTTCCCGCTCACACTCCTTCCAGGGACGGCTTACCTCTTTCATACCGTTCTCAACATCGTCACTGGTGATGCCGAGACTCGTTCGATGACAACAGGAGTTCACGTCGTCCGGGATCTTCGATGCTGTCGATGTAATGCCATTCTTGGCTGGAAATACGTCAGTTCCGTTGGGGCTATAGCTGTCAAGTCGATCTCGAATCGCTGACCAACTGACTGGACTGGCTTCTTCTTCTTCTTCTGTAGGACCGAGCGTATGAGGTCACTCAGAGGTACAAGGAAGGAAGATTTATCCTCGAACGAGCGTTAGTATCATTCATTACGCTCCTCCCGAGTTTCAAGACTTATCGCAATCTTTCTCTCTCCTCTAGCCTCTTGAAAAAGATTGATTCATCGCTACCTTCATCTCCAGCTGGATGTCTTCAACACGCTAGACGTGCCTCTTCGGATGAGTCGAGTGACTCGGACGATGCCTGAAATTCGCATCTCTTTCCTCATTCGCATATATCCCTCCCTCACGTGTACACGTATCATGCTTTATCTTGAGTCTTTTGTTTCTTCTCTCAGATTAGTTTCCTTTTCTTTTGTTGTACCAATCATCTCCAACCTCCCCTCCCCTCACTTCCGTTCCACCATCGGCTCGTCCAACCTACACCATCGTCCAATCCGCATCAATTTTGCTTCACGCCTTGAGTTTCATTACTTTTGTTCTCGTCTTCTCCCATTGCTGATCTGATGACCTGGCTCGACATTTCATCGCTGATGTTCGATTTGACGACGAGGAGAAAAAAAAAAAGGGTTTTGTCCGCCTTCATGGCCCAGGCTCTCTTCTCGATGAAACGCCGTCGACCGTCATCATTCCCAACTTATCCCTTCGTCGTCCGAGCACGCTTTCCCCCCTACGCTATCTACGCCTACACCAGCAACATAGCATCTTCACCATGTCCCGTTCCTCCATGTCCCCCACCTCTCCTTACCTGACACCTCGAAGACCCTCTTCCTCTTCCTCCCCAACGATCCATCCTTTCGCTTCACCCTCCATCCGGCCTTCGGCTCAACATCGCAACTCTCTGGATGCTGTCTCGGCTTTCAGGTTGGATCTGAACGAGGAACCTTCGGAGATTGATGAGGATCACCCAAGTTGGACGGGCGATGATGTCAAAGTTGATGGAGTTAGGCATGTCGAAGTCGAGTTGGAAGCAAAGTGAGTCGGAAGACCTCTTTCCTGTCTCCCTCTCGTCGCTCTTCTCTTCTTCTTGACTACCTGCTCGGCGTCAAATCTTCAACGATCAGCGTCGTTCAAAAGGCATTCTGCTGCAACCGTGCGCTTAAACCATCAGATAGCGCGACGTCGGATTAGAGAGGGGCAACACCTTCCCCAAGGGATGCGCTTGGCGGTCCGTATCCGAGCTATTAAACGTACGGTGTGGTCAGCCATGAGAGTCTTGCCGGATAGCTGGCCAAACCCTCAAGCTATAGCTTTTGGATTTACGTCAATGGGAAAGCCCGTGAGAAAGATGTTGCACGCTGCTGTTGTCGTTTTTCAAACGGGATCTGTGCGTTTGTCAGAAAGGGCTTTTCCAAGGATAGATGGAAAGATATATGACACGCCGACGCTGATGCGATACGCTCTAGTCGTATGTTCTCCGAATACGCATCACCTCGATGGCCATTTACTTTCAACCGTTCTCCCTTACAACTCGCCCAAACATCGGATCCAATCTGTTTTCGCCGAACTGACTCTCTTTTCTGTTCTTCTACCGTCTGCCCTCTCTTTCTCTGTTTCTCTCCCCATTCCTACGCTGATTATCACTTTCAATTTGATCCAGGAAATACCAAACGGACCCCTTTCAATCTAAGCTCCTCGACCTTTTGCGATCGCTCCGAATCCCCTACTGGTCGTCTAGTCGCACCGTCCCTCAGAACCTCAACGTCTTCAAAGTTTCTGGATCTCTCACCAACGCTGTTTTCTTTATCTCATACCAAGACGACGAGTCAGCACAAGATCCTTCGATCCCATCTTCAGATCACGGTGATAAGGGTTCTCAAGTTGGACGGGAGGGCGAGAGTGGAAGAGCGGACGATGGAGAGGTTACGGATGAGTACACACACAGATTGGCCCCTCAGAGAGGTTGGAGTAGTGCGACGGTTCGAGATGCGGAGGCTGAGAAGACGGTTGATGCGGACCCTGCAGATGCTCCTACGCTTGTGAGTCAAACTCGCATTGATACGTCAAGCCATACTGGATTCTTGCTTCAGCCTCCGAGAGCTGACCGATGCTCATGTTGATACTCGTACTTTGGCATCTGGACAGCTACTTCGAATCTACGGTTTGACCTCTTCAACTTTCATCTCTCGACCTCAAGAACTCCTCACCCTTCACACCCTCTCTTCCATTTACCACCTTGGTCCTGCCCTTCTCGGTACATTCTCCAACGGTCGGATCGAACAGTTCTTTGCTTCTCGAGCTCTCACAGCTGCTGAACTAAGGGATCAAAAGATCAGTGGTTGGATCGGAAGGAGGATGGCTGAGTTGCATTCAGCTGACATGGAGCTGTTGGCACCCACACCTCCGCCTACATCGATGCCTGACGACGAAAACGGGAAGACTAGCAGCAGAGGAACCTCATTAGTTGGAGACCGAGAAGCTACCGTCCTCTCCTCGATCCGAGAATGGATGGATCCAGCTAGGGAAATCATCGAGATTCTCAAGAGAGCAGAAGAGAGTGAGGGGACGATCCTCGAAGGTCCATTGGAAGGTTGGGTCGGCAAATTCGACATCGATGCGTTGGAGAAGGAAGTTGAAGCTTACAAGGGTTGGTTGGAGAAATTCGAGAGGGAGGAGAAGAAGTGGAGGAGAGTTTTTGCTCATAACGATGCTCGTGAGTTTTTTTTTCTCTTTTTTTTTTTTTTTCAAGAACGTCCATGACGAATTGGCTGATTGTTAACTCTGCCCATTCTGCGTGTCCGATCAATTCATGTGCCCCCTTCGGGCTCTCCCGCATTTTCAACTTTACTCAGAATATGGCAACCTCCTCCTCCTCAATGACCCACCTCTTCCCCCAGCCCCTCCCCATCATGCTCTCATCGTCGTTGACTTTGAGTACGCAGCTCCTAACCCACTCCCCCATGACCTCGCCAATCATTTTAACGAATGGAGAGCGGACTATCATCATGCTTCGCTCAGTCATTCTTTGAGTGAACATCAACCCTACCCAACGTGAGTGCGAATTCATCGATTATGAGACCCGAGTCCATCAAGGGTGAGGCTCAACTGATTTCGTCTCTTGTACTTGTCATCCATTCATACGTTCATCCATCCATCTAGTCGAGATGAACGTCAACATTTCTACCTCCACTACCTCTCGACGTCTAAAGGAAACCTACCCCTCTCAAGCATCACTTCAGCCGACTGCGACGAGCTTGAAAGAGGAGTCCAAGCTTGGTCACCTGCTGGTTCGGCCGCTTGGGCCCTCTGGGGAATCGTCAGTGCGAGGGCTCAAGTTGAGGCTGTTGAGGGTGGGGATGAGGGTTTCGTTCCAGAGTTTGAATACCTCGTGAGTGTTACTCAAGGGGATTTTTTTTTTGTTTGGTGATTGGGTGTACCGGGGTCCGGTAGAGATATGATCGATCGAGCTAACGAAATATTTGTGTAGCTATACGCCCTCGAGCGAGTCGTCATGTTCAGGCAGGAAATCAAGGATCTTGGGATCGTCGTCGACTAGGTCGGGATCGACGCACTAGATTTCGAATCGATTCGCTTTTTGTACCGATTCCAGCATCCCATCAAAAGAATAAAAGAAGAAGAAGAAAAAACTCCCTCCCACCATGTTCCTCATTAGCTATCGTCGCATCAAACCAGCATCTTTTCCGTTCTCATCTTGGCTCTAGTACCTATCTTTTCTCGTTCCCTCGCGTCGCAGTTTGCTGTCCTGGTCGAACATATCTCTCAGTCTTGACCGATGGTATGGATGTGTTCAAAGACACTTGATCTCTTTGCGAATCGAATCACGTACGTCGTACAATTTATCAGGTCCATTGGGTGATGATCAGCAGAAAGGTCTAGTCTCGTCGCCAGAAAAGCGACAACAACAACAAAAGGTCCGGTCGAGACGGAGGAGAGCACTTGAACAATGAGGGCAGTGCGGAGGGCGACGGGGGCGGGGATCAATCCTGCCAAACACCGCCGTCCCGGGTTCTGTGGACTCGGCTGAAGGCAGTGCGATGAACGAAAGACCCTTAATGTCGGTGGAAATTTGCTCGGTTTCGGATAGGCTAACCGTTGGAGGAAGATTTGAGCCGAGATGGAGAGGGGAATGGTTAAGCGGATGGATGAAGGCTACTTTTGATTGGATGAGGAAGCTGACTCGAAGTGGGATGTATGGATGTATGCTCCATATGTGATTCCTCATGATTTGGTAGGGATAGTGTCGAGCTCTCTCGATGTGAGGAAGAGAATGAGCAGGCCGGGGTTTTATCGAGTAGGGCGGGGAAAATGAGGCAGGTATTTTTGGCGACAAGGCGCAAAGGGGGGAAGTTGAGGCCGAGGGAGGGAAAGCCAGGGGGGTCTCTCTCTCTCCTGACCACTTGGATCGAATCTCCCTCCCCCAAACATCATGACCCAACCAATCCCTCACCAGTATCAGTTCCCATTCTCAGACATGACCCAACAGCCACTCGAGCAGAATCAGCACAACAATCACCAGTTCATGCCAATCCTCGCCCCATTCGCTCCCCCCGTCCCTTCACTTTCTTCTCAGTTCCTCTCCAACCTCGCCTCTTTCGCTCCCTCCGCCCTCTCTCCTCACACTACCAACAACGCCAACGGCTCTACTCCATCTCACATCCTCCCTACTTCCGTCGGTCCGACCTCTCAGGCAGCCAAACTTATCGCCGCGTACCTCAACGGGCAAGCGAGCATCGTCATGAACAACGAAACCGCTTCTTCCCCCTCCCCGGCCTTAATCCCTCCCCCGGGCACCTCTCCCCTCTCTTCTCATTCGTCCCCCCTCACACAATCACCTCTCGGTCCCGCCCAGACCAAGTCGCCTCTAGTCACCAACCGGTCAGGCGTAAATGTCTCCCCAAGCGCCCTCTCGGGACGAGCAGGAGAGTCAGTCTCCGTCGTGGGCCAAGGACGAGAGCGTCATATCCCTGCCGACGCCAAGATCGTTCAACCGGATGCCATCGAACAGCTTTTCGCTCGCTCCCAAGATCAAGTTCGACAACAACAAGCTGCCTTTTACGAATACGCTCAACAGCAACAACGTTACCTTCAAAACGCAGCTATTGCCAACGGAATCAACCTCACGCCTTCCGATTTGTACCTGCCCTTTGCGCTGCCTCAACAGCAGCAGCAACCTCAGCAGAGCTCTTTCGTCAACTTTCCCAACCAGTTCCCGGTCCCCTACCAGCAGCATCAGCAACAACAACACGCTATGTTCCCCCCTTTCGGCCATCAGGGTCCGGCCGCCGCCTACCCCAACCTGCCAGGCTCAATGAGTTCTTCGACTACAACGGCCTCCGACTCACCTCTCCTCTCCGACCTCGAGGTTTTCGACAACACCTTCCCTGCCTCTAGTTCTTCAGCACTCGATGGCACCTCCAATGATTTTGCCTTTTTCGGGAGCGACGGATGTGTTAACGGCGGGGTTCAGACCTCGTCTTCGACTATCGCTCCCTTTTTCCTTGAGGGTGGTCTGCAAGACCAGCAGCAGCGATGCCAGGGGCCTTACGCTCAGATGAGTGGTAGCAGCGTCGAGAATGGGGCCAAGGATCACCAGACGAACGAAGATGACCTCGACGGTCCTTCGCCCGATGCTTCAACGTCTCCTTCCGACTGGTCAGTCCTCCCTCATCCTCCGTTCTCAACCCCCTCGTCAACTGTTTCGGATCCTTACGTCTTCTCTCCTCGATTCTTCTCCACTTGTGCGGTTGAACCGTTCAGCGGACCCGCCTCCCCTTACACGTTCCACCGACTCCCTGAGCCTCTCGTCGCTGGCGTCGATGATTACAACCATCATCGTCATCACCATCGAACCTCATCCTCTTCTGCATCATCCTTCACGGCGGCGGACCACCACCATCACGGGGATGATGCCGAGGAGAACCTCGAAGGATATATCTACGGAGCGTACAATCACGGTCGACCGAGCGGTCCCGATGACCCCAACAAGAAGCACGTTTGCAAAGTCTGTCGAAGAGGGTTTGCGAGAGCTTTCAATCTCAAATCTCACATGGTTCGTGTCATCGTTTCCCTTGTTCAACCGATGCATCAGTGCTTTGACTGACCATGGATCTCGCTTTTTTTTCTTCTTCTATCCATAGATGACGCACGATCCAGCTCGACCTAAGCCGTTCAAGTGCCCTCACGCCACTTGTGGTCGAGGCTTCTCGCGATCCCATGATCTCGAACGACATCGAATGGGCATCCATGCCGGTAAGTTTTTCTACCTCCTAATCTCTCTGCCTATTCTTGTATTTCGCGGTTCATCTTTGACTGATGGCCACGACTGCTTCTTCTCTTCCTCTTCCCCGAACTGTATCTAGACGGACCTCTCTACGAGAAAGGTGCCAAGCCGACAAATTACGGCTCAAAGGCGAAGAAACGCTCCATCAGGGGCGTCTCTGACGAGTCCGTCGTCAATGCTTAAATGGACCATCACCTTCCCTCTTCCCTCATCCTCATCGTTCTTGATTGAACGAAGAAAAGTCCAAGGAAGGAGGACAAGACTCGATCGTCGCAACAATACCAAATCAACACCAACCAACTTCCCGTTCACCAGCACCGAAAGCTACCCCCTTTTTTCCATGACCCCACTCTCATTCCTTCCTTTTTTTTTTTTTTTTTTTGGATTTCTGCCTTTCCCTCCGTCCCCCCCCCTTTTTTCACAAGACCGGTCGGTCGATTGTAGCCGCTCGAGTTTGGGAGCGCCGCAATGCGTTCTTACTCGGTTTCCCCTCTCGTCTTTCGTTTCCATCATCGTGTTCTTGTCCTTCTTTCTTTCATCGTCGGTCGTCCAGAGTCGTTGGTTACCACTCTCTCCCCCCACCCCTCCCCTCCCACACTTCCATCATCACCCATCTCTTTCTCCGTTCACAAGCCTTTACCGCCACCGCCCATCAACATTTGTCACACAAGAAATCCCTTAAACCAGGAAAAAAAAAACACCAACTCCAGATCGCCTCGTCCAGCCAGAAGTCAAAGTTCGTTCAACAAAGACCCCACACCCACCCCCTCCTCTCCTCGTCCTTCTCTTCGTCGAACAACTCTTGATCTTCCCAGTCGCTAGGGCCTTGTGCCGTCTGAGTCTCGTTTTTTTTTTCTCTTCTTCTTCTTCTTCCTCCTTCTTTTTTTCATTTTTTTTGTCTTCTTTTCTTGTCCTCGATCGATTGGTTTCGCTTCTTTCTCCTTCCCCTCGATCCCTCTCTCTGTTTTTTTTCGCCCCTTTTCCCTCGATCTCTTCCCCCCCCCCCCTCCCCCCCGCTCCCCTCATTTTCACAACATCCACCACGTCCTTTCCTCCTCCCTTATCCGGTTCTTCCTCTTTTCTTCCTCTCTCTCTCTTTCTCTCTCTCTCTCTCTCTATTCCTGTTCTCAACACCCTCCCTTCCGCACCTTTCCTTCCCGTTGTTCTTTTCTTTTTTTTTTTTATCCCCTTCTTTTTCACGTCCGATTTCGTCTTTGTTGCCTCTCTCCTGGTTTCTTACGAGGACGAGATCTTATCAACTTGGTTTCTTTTTTTTTTTTTTTTTCTTTTTTTTCTCTTTTTGTCTCTGCATGAAATTTTGTTCGACTCGATTTCAGTGCCGTCTTTCCCTTTTTTGAAAAAAGAAAAAAAAAAAAGAAGAAGAAGAAGAAAAAAACGTTCAGTATATCGGTCACACACATTCTCTCGTTTCGAAAAAGCAAAATAAATCGTATACCTTAGAGATGATTTTCCTTCCTACGGAGAGAGGGAGAGAGAAAAAGAGCTCAACCTGAACCGAGCGAGAATGATTTTCATATTGTGTCATGTACTTTTTTTTCTACTTTTTTTTTTTGCCACATCAGGCGAGAGACTCATAAGCATCAAAAGACCCAAAAAAAAAAAAAGAAAAAAAAAAAAAGAAAAAATAACCATTTTACCCCCCCCTCCCCCCCCCCCCCCCACCGCCTTCCCTCCTCATCTGACGATCAAACGATGTTGGTGCTTCCGATCGATTTGACCAATTAACTCTTTCGTCACCTCGTCACAACCACTCGTCTCGAGTACGAGTTCCCAGTTCCCCTCCTCACGCTTACAGAACACTGGACTGGGAAGGAGATGATGAGCGTATACGTCCGTCTCAGGTGGTGGTGGTGTTGGTGATGATGGTGGTAGGAAAAATGTGTTATTGGTGATGATGGTTGATGCCCTGTTTGATGATGATGCATCATCGCTGAAAGCTTGACGACTAGTCGTCAAGATCGGTCGCGTTGAAATGGTTTTTAGGGTTAATGAACAGGAGGAGAGGTTTCGATGATTTCGACGTCGGCAATGGATTGTCGTCGTCGGTTTGGTTGATGTGGCGTCATTGGAGGAGGAAGAGGAGGAGGAGGAGGAGTAGGTGTCGAGGAAAGAAGATGAAGTCGATCCAAGTGAGGGTGATCGAGAGGAGGAGGGAGAATGTACTCTTGAGAGGTCTAATGGTCGAGGTGGTCGTCGATGTTGGTTTCTGGTCCGATCAGCAGACGACAGAGTAGAGTCCTTCGACCGCGTGGTCGAGGATGATGAAGGTGATTGTTTGGCTCTACGAGACGATGGTTTGCTGGTGTAACTGTCAGTGTTGAGAGATATCGATGTCATGAGATCAACTGGTTGTTTGGATCGATCGCAAGGAGCAGGAACAGGAGGTGTATTGATGATGGTAGACTCCAAAGGTGGGGTCGATTCTGAGGGTACTGCCGAAAGCCAAGTGCAAATCGCCTTGTCTGATGATACTTTAACAAGTCCACCACCAACACTGCCTTTTTTCTCTTCACGTCCAGCAGTAACCCTAATATCGCTATCCTCCATTCCACCAGTACCCGAGAAAGAAGATGAATTGGTGGAATTTGCCAAGGAAGTTGCTCGAGTAGGAGAAGGACGGGTGGACGATTTTCGTGAGGTACCAGAGCGATTCGAAAGAGCGGTTGAAGAGGAAGTATGGGTGGTGGTAAAGACGAGTTTGTCAAGTGATCGACGACGTTCTTCCCTCGTTGAAGTCGTCGTTGAAGTGATTGATATCGTTGAGTTCGAAGGATGAAGAGATGATGAGATGAATGAAGGGGTAGCAGAGTCTTCGATCCACCCCTTAGCGGCAAGTCGAGGTGGAATGGGAGCGTCGATGAATGAGGAAGCGAACGACGATGGACTCGTGATCGATGTGGTTGAGGAGATGTGATGAGGATTTGAGGCGTTCGTATTGGCGCTTGTGAATCCATTCTGAGAGTTTGAACGAGAGAGGTGAAGGAAAGCTCCAGCGGTAGTGTGACGAGAGCGAAGGGAAGGTCGAGGAGGGGGTCGAGCTTTCACCGAAGCGATGCCATTCCCAGTAGTCGGAAGAGCGTCATGAGGCTGAGGGTGATTTGCGTGGGTCGGCATTACAGAGCGACTAGGGGTAGGGTGGTATGTGAGAGGCAGAAGATGATGAGGAAGGGCGTGGAATGGCCCGACAGGTCTCGAAGGAGATGAGTGAGAACGGGCAAATCTCTGTCGGACAGGAGGTTTGTGTTTCTGAGTACGCTCAGGGGTTTGGTATGTGGAATGCTGTTTGGTCGGGGTTGCTTGAAGAGACTCAGGAAGATAGTAAGGGCGGGACAGGTGAGGTAGGAGGGGAGAAACGACGGTCGAGGGTGATCCCTTGGTAGGTGATGGACAATTCCGGTCAGGCGAACTCATTGAGTGCTGTCCGAGAGAGGAGGAGGAAGCAAGTGAGGCGCAGCCCGGTCGCGAGGTGGGGCAAACGGAGCGAGAGGAGTCGAGATAGATCGGGTTGAGAGAGGTTGAGGTCGAGGGGAGAGGTTGGCTGAAAGCGAGAGAGTAGGTTGGAGTGAAATGAGGGTGACTGTGCTGTGCCCTAAATCCATTCAAGCGTGTTCCTAGAAGGGGAGGGAAGAAGGGGAAAGAGGGGTTTCCGACACTAGCCGAGATCCCGCTTCATCGGAACTTAGCTCCTCTCTCCTTCACGTCTAGTCCCTACACCAAGAGGGGCCAGAATCCGTCCAAGACGATCTTCCTCCTCGAACTTGATCAGGTCCTCAGCGATAGAGATCCGGGCGCGATGGGACAGATCGGCTCGACCTTGCCTTTCCTGAGGCGAGAACGATGCGTGCAGCCCCTCTCTTTGATGCAGTGCCGGTCGACGACGTTGAGGCGCTCGTAAGGAGCATCGCTTATGTGACAGATTACTCAGGGTCAGTCGCCAAGGTGTCGAGTGGGGTGATGAACGACAGGTGAGCCCGTCCCGCGCGTACGTTTTCGAATCTCGCCAAAGTTTGCTCTGCGCTCGGTTCTCTCTCGTTCAGAACAGCAATTCGAGTTTGGTCCAAGTGCATGTTATAGTAGTGAAACAGGTAGATAGATACAAGAGTGATGTTCGAAGTCCTTCCGACCCCAAGCTGCAGAAAAA
Organism: Udeniomyces megalosporus; assembly: GCA_039545415.1. Classification (NCBI taxonomy): domain Eukaryota; kingdom Fungi; phylum Basidiomycota; class Tremellomycetes; order Cystofilobasidiales; family Mrakiaceae; genus Udeniomyces; species Udeniomyces megalosporus. Next base: position 364,500 of record BCKM01000003.1, on the reverse strand, counting down.
GACAACCTGGATCCCCAGAGTCCTTTAAAAGTAGTAGTTTGGCGAACGAAGGGGGGTAGGATGAGCTGTCGAAGTGTGTCTCCCGCCCTTCAGGAGAGTACGTCCATGCTTGAAAAAGCTTCAGAGCACTCGCAGTGAGCCACGATGGACCCGAACGGTTGAAGTTGGGGAAAAGGGAAGAGTGGGATTCGAAAATCGCAAAGACCCTCTGTCCCCCGAGGGAGGTTACGAATTTCCGTCGTCAGGGAAATTCAACTCTCCTCAGATCAGATCATTCAGACCTCGGCGTCTGCATCGTTCGTTATCTCACGATCATGCAATCTAGATTGAGTCCCCTGGCCATCGGCTTGATTTCTGAATCCTCGAAACTTCCACCGAACGAGTTTTACTCCGTCGGTAAATGAACAGGGTTTGAAGTCTTATTTCTTCTCGCATGTACTTTGAATGATACCTCCTACCCTCTTAACTCTACAATTTGGACGAATCATGTTCTCCAGCACTCGTGCTTGGGATCTCTCGGAGCTTGTAAGTTGAAGCATGCAAGGTAATCTGAACATCGAAGGTGCAGGCAGATCAATCCCGATTCATTGTGGAAGCTTGTGTTAATACGCTGGGCAAATGGCTGCGTCCGTTTGACGTATCCTCATCCGGTAAGAGATCAAGGCTAACGAATTTACTGCGCTGCTTCCTCGCTTCCCAGGGAACCGACGTGCCTCCGGATGCTGAGGGAACGAGCATTGGGACGGTGGGAGGACGACGCGTGGCACGCGCGTGGCACGCGCGTTCGTGGTCACGACAGTTTCAAGGGATCGGTCCTTTCTCCGGAGTGTCTCTTTTCCCCTCCTTCTTCTGAACCTTCGCTTCCCCTGTTCTTGTCCAGGGAAGTCACTGCTCATCAACCAATTAATATCTAAACCCATCATACGAAACAGAACGATGTATAGAGAAGAAATGAAGCAGCGTCGTCGCGAAGATCGCCCTTAGCTCCTATTTCGCGTGGATCCCATCAACCAAACAACTTCCTCCTTGTCTCTCATTGAATTATCGTTTCGCGTGAACGCACTACTAAACCACGTTTGTGTCGATCCCCTTCGTTCCGATCCGGAATTGAAGACCGGAGCTACTCCCGTTTCCGAGGTCTCACGTGAAAGAGATTTTGAAGCTGGATCTCTTTATATTCGATTCCTTCTCACATCTTGATCCTCACCATCGTCCAACGCTTCACTTTCGTTTCTTACGTGAGTCCAACTTTTAACCGAGCATCATCTTACCAGCACCCTGATCATCGTCTGCCCCGGTTATCCCTATCGGATCCATCCCATTCTCTCTGGATCATACCATAGCCCTCTTCGTTTCGTAAACCTCAAGTGGCTGGCCACTTGTTTCTCAATCTTCTTCTAGCGTACACCAAACCGCTACATTCTCCTCTCCTTCCCTTCCCTTCTCCTCCATCTACGGAACCATTTCCTCCTCTACAACATGCTCTCGCTTCGCTCCATCTTGTCCACGACGACTATTTGTTTCATCCTGCTAGCCACTCTGGTACAAGCTCAGCTTGACTCTGTCACTTGTGTATGTCTCTCGATGCGCTATGCTAAAAGTTACGTTGTCTGATACTGACCAAACCTTTTTCTTCCATTTAAATCTCGGTCAGGCCAATGTCACTGTCGGCGTTTCATCTGTCAAGGTGAAGACGGCACTAGGGACACTTGTCTCTACTAAAGCATTTACCCTCGACCCACTCTGTCTGTGTATCGTAAGCCTGGCCACTCAGATACCTTTGACATTGATGATTTCGGGGCTGATGGCTTTTACCTCATCATCTCCAATGGTACTCAAAGGACATCAACGCTGCCCTCACCTCGGATTCTTCATCTACACTCTACGCATCGGTGAAAGTCGAAGTCGACTCTTGGCCTTCCATACTTGGGTTGGATCTTGGTACCGGTAAGTTCCCGAAATCCTAAATAAAAGAGACCGCTTCTGTTCGGAAGCATATACTTCTCGACAAGATTAAATCCCTCGTATATCGGAGAGCTCGTCATCCTTTTCCCCTTGGAGTTGTTGCTGACTGATTTTGAACGTGACCATCCCATCTGACAGTTTTGTCGGCTGTCAACTCGGTCGCTCAAGGACTCGGCGCTAACATCGTCCAAGGGGCGACGAGTGAATGTCTCTATCCTGCAAACGCGCAATCGATTTGCGGTGTGGGAAAATGTGAATTTAGTACGTCGCCTACCTCAAACTCGTCATGGCCTCCTCGATCAGGGCCATACTATCCGAGTTGCTTACCTAAGGCGTGTACTGACTCCCTTTCTTCTCGACGAAACAGCTTGCCCATCAAGCGGTTGCCTAACGTGCCCCAACGACCTCGTCCTCACTCAATCATCCACTCTCACGTCATCGGCCGATAGTACCACCTCTACCAGCACATATGTTTGCTCTGCATCCTCAGATGTTCCTGCCGCTGAGACGGGCTCGGCGTTCGCTCCAAATGTATCTCAGAGAAAGCGTCGATCCAACCTGAACGCTCGAACCATCTGTCCAGTGGACCACATGGCATGTGCAGTCCTTGGAGTTGATACGCGCAAGACGATGCTTTCGCCTGGAAAGTATCAGTGCTTGGACACGACGACTCGGTTGGAGAGTTGTGAGTTTTTGATGCCTTATGTTCGTCGATAGCGTCCTCCCATAGATTACTGATGAATCCACTTACCCTTTCTGAACCCGTATCATTCCATCAACAGGTGGGGGATGTCCCTTCCCTTTCCCTGGTCAATCCAAAGGAGTCGACTGTACCAGCATCCCAAACGTAGATAGTTCCCTATCAAGAACACACTTTCGCGACCTGATGATTCAATACTAATACTTTGAAGCTCCGCTTCTTTGAATGTCAGACCGACTCAGTATCTTGCCTTAACTCCATCTGTATCATCGACTCTTGTCTTCGAGGTTTCGTTCGATCGACAAACGGATCAAGTTGTATTCCTACCCCTAAACATATCTTCAACCTCAATACCACCACCATCACCACCACCACCACCACTACTGGTACTCCACTCGTTCATGAATCTGACCCAATCTCACCACTGTTATCACGCTCAAAGAGGATCGTCAAGTCATCTCGTCGACCTCGTCTACATCTCTCGATCTCGACGATCGAAATAGATACATCATCATCGCTGAAGCCAAAATCACTTCATCACGCACGATCGTTAAGTTTTCGATGATCGACAAAAAAAGAAGATGAAATCATCCGTCTCTAGAAGATCAAAAAAAAAAATCCAACGGAAACCATTTCTATCATCTCCTCTTTTTTTCTTTTTTTTTTCTCTTGACATCCTTTCACGAGATACATCTTGCTCCGCTCACCACGAACTAGAGATGGATGTGCACCTTATATCTGTGTTCTAGCCTTCCGTTGCGTGTGCACATCATCTATCCACCTATCCCCTTAAACCAACTTCTCCATCTACCCACCCCTTCCTTCTTTGCTATCCTCTTTTTCTTGTTCGGGCTTTTGTTGTTGGGCTTTCCTTCTACATTGATGGCTGTTGTATTATCATGAACATACTTCGTTTGTGTCATACAAATTCACTCGAAGGCTTTGTCTCGATCTCGATCCATCGTTTGTTTCATGACGCCTCTCAACTTGAGGGACTCACAATGTCAGACGTCGTGAATGGTCGTATGGGTAGCATGGACGATAGAACCAAGAGAGTAAGAAGAAAGAAAGAAAGGAAACACAAGGGGAGTAGATGGACAGATGACAGTCGATGATGGAAGAAAAGCGAGAGAAGATTGAACAGGAAGAAGGGAGGATCAGGTAGAAGAGAACGATGGTAGGAACGTTCGAGGCAAGGTGATGTATGTGACTATGTAAGTAAGTGAGAGAAGCCGAGGGGAAATCATCACACACACACAAGGGAGAAATGGACGACGACGACTGACCACATAGCACGTATAACAGGTGATAATGACTGATGGAGAAGGAACGTTGAGGCGACAAAACAATTGCGACTAAGCGATCAGAGTAAAAGGTTACAATGGGAAGGGTAGGGATGAAGGCGAGGATGATCGAGCTCGAGATCCAGGGAGAGTAAGAGAAGAAAGAGGAATCGAGAGATACAGGGTGATAAGAGATCGTCGATAGATCTCGAGAGGGTAGGAGTACGGAAGAAAAGGGAGGAACGAAAATCGGAGAGAGAAGCAAGAATAGTAGGAAGGAAGATAGAAAGGGGGTTGCAATTGCTTGTCCGTCTCCAGTTTGACTATGGTTTAGCCTCGACCGTCGGCTTACTTCCACTGTTGATTCCAATCATCCACTTGTCCTTGAGACATTCATCGACTCCCCATCTCGTGTTCGGGTTTGGATCGAGCATTCTCTTCAGGACCGACCTCGATTCTCTCGGGAGGTTCGAGATCGGCGCGGGAATCGTACTTCCATGACTGAAAGGAGCGCCAGAATTCGAGCCGGGTGTGGCCGAACCACCGTCAGGGGGAGTTGTCGCGCCGGCAGGAAGGGAAGAGGAGTAGACAGAGAGATAGTTAGAGAAGGTCTTGTCGGATCGACGGGCGAACCCCCAGGGCAGTTCTTGAAGTTGCATGCAGTAGTAGACGATTCCACATGCCCAGACGTCGACGAGTCGAGCATCGTACTCTGTGTATGAGCGAGTCAGTGAAGGCTTGTTAATATCTGTTGCGCGCGATGGCGAGCAATTTGGAAAGGAGATAGGAGGCTAATGGACTGAACAGACGAACCCTTCTGCTCAAACTGCTCCGGCGCGATGTATGGTTCCGAGCCGCAGAGACCCTTCGAGAGGTGAGTCTTCTTCTCCCAGCACATTCTAAAGACGTCCGAGACTCCAAAGTCCTGGGATCGTCAGGATACAGGGAGTCAAGGATCAGCCAAAGTACACCCCGGATGTATCGACGCAACAAAGGCAAGAGCCACTCCAACGAACGGTGATCTTGACGTGACCTCGACCATCGAGCAAGAGGTTTTCCGGCTTGATATCACGATGAGCGACACCCATGCTATGAAGGTACTGAACACCCTCAAGGATTTGCTTGAAGTAGACGTCGCACTCTGTCTGGCTAAGATTGCCCTTCTTGATGGCGGCGTATAGGTCTCCTCCGGGACAGTACTCCATGACTTCACACCAATGATGGGATTCGTCTTGGACAAGATCGACAGTCTCGACGATGTTGGTATGATGAAGCGTCGAGGAAATGCAGAACTCCGAGGTGAGCTTCTTGACGTAGTCTTTCTCGGTCTCGTTCTTGCGTCGCTTTCGGAACTCCTACAGAGGAGCAGGAAAGCGAAGAACGTGTGAGCAATCAGATGTTTGATGTCAAAGCGACAGCAAAGGCGGACTTGTACAGAACATGAAGCGAAGGGAAGCATACAAACCTTGACAGCGTACAGCTTCTCTTCTCTTCGATCCCATTTGTGCGCGAGCCTAACGACCGCAGTCGCACCCTTTCCGATCGCTGCCTTCTCGCAGACGCCGTACTTTGTTAAAAGACTCGCCGTGCTGACTCCACCCGCCTCTCCGCCCTTCTCGCTTCCACCCTTCTCGCTCTTTGCTAACGCTCTCTCGCTTTTTGAAGCTGCGGATGATGCGCTCGGTCGTCGGGCGAGCTTAGGACCCGAATTGAGGAGGTCCTTGAGGTTGAACTTATGGCTGTCCTCTTTGGCGGCAAGTGGAGGAGAACCGATGGCAGCGGACGAGGGTGATTGAGCTCTTGCAGACGAGTTCTTGTGAAGAGATGCGGCGGCGAGCTTGTCAGCGAGAGCGTTTGGGTTGACATGGTTCGGATCGTGGCTATCGGTCGGTCTCCGGACAGAGGTGGCGCGAGAAGGAGCCCGCGATTGGTTGGCGGAGGAAGGGACAGAGTCATTACCGTTGTAGGGTGAGCCAGGCGTGGCGGGAGGGGATTGGTTCGAATAAGGACTCGAGGAGTCGCCATTGAGGTTGGGCGAATCTCGATGGCCAGTGACGTCGAGTGAGAGTGGAGTGCTGGCGCCATCGCCTCGACCTGCACTCGACCTCGAGCGCTCCTTGGACGCGACGCGACTCGTCGCACCACTTCCGTGGCCCTTGTCGTTCTTGTCCTCCTTATGGAAAATATTCCGAAGGAAGTTGGCGCTTTTCTGGCCCCCGATGGCACTGAGCATGGTCGGCTTCTGTTGGCTGTCCGACCCCTTGCTTCCGCTCGAATGACTCCTTCCTCTCTTTGCAAGCAGATCGGCGTTGCCCGAGACAGGAGGGGGACCATTGTTGACTCGTTCAGGCTTCCGATCGAAGTAACCAGATGAGGGAGTCTGATTTCGAGGGATGGGTGCCGTTTGGAAGGGAATGTGAGGTGGGGGAGGGGGGACCTTCATCCCATGTTGAGACGTCGAGAGCGGGATCTCTCCGCTGAGACCAGGAGAGGTGACTTCACCGATGGCCGGGAGATGTTCATAGGCAGGGAATGGGAAGTCGGCTGGATTCGATCCTATGAGGGAGCCGTTGGTGTCAAAGGCGGGAGTGAGCCCAGCAGTAGCCAACGTGGAGGAGTTTGAGGGCGACGGGGGGCCCGAACAGACAGGAGAATCGGGAGTGACGGAGTGAGCGAGGTGGGAGGGCGTGGGTGGCTGGGAAGAAGTGATCCTGTGTGAGAGGGTGGGAGGAGATTCGATTACGGAAGGAGAAGACGCCGGTTCGTTCATGTACGAGAGGTCTGCGACTGAGACGAGCTTCTCCTGTGGGTGCTCGGGAGGCTGTTGCAACAGACGCGTCGGATGAGGAGAACGATTTGTGGTCAACTTCACTGCCGTGAAAGCCAGGAAACGAGAGAGCCAAGCCAGCAAGGGCTCCACCGGATAGGAGAGCAAGGACAGGAAGGAAAGATGACCAACCTCTTTCTTAGGTTCCTCGGTCGTTATTGGCTCGCCTCCGGCAGCGGCACCCCCTATTGACGAGAGGTTACGATTCGTCTCCATTTTGAGGATGTTAGGAAAAGAGGGGAAGGAGTGGGATGAAAGAGTAGGATGTGAGACGTCCGAAGTAGAGCAAGAAGTGGTTGTGGTTCAGATGAGTATGAACGGTAGAACCAGCTCTTCACAATCTGGGAGAATGGTGGTTGACAAAGTGCCAGGATGTCTTGAACGGCGGTGTGGACGAGGAAGTGCAGGTGGGAGAAGGGGCTTGGAGAGAGCGCTTTGTCAGAAGGGGAAGAGAGAGGATCCAACTTGAATCCCAAGACGAGGCGAAATGCGCTCATTTTTATTCTTCTCTCTTCACCTTTCTCACCCTTCCAGAGCATCCCTGGCAGTATGTTTTTCCTCCCATCGTAGAGCTTTCCATCTTCTGTTCTTCATGTACCCTGACCGCTGCCCGGTTCGACCTGACAGTGTCGTACACGTGCGATTTCTGCCTGTCGCGTGTCTCGCAGTAGAATTCGTTTGCTCGGCTCATATTACAGCTTTGACACCGTCATCATGTTACTCACGAGACCTCGGTCATATCTCAAGCAACGTCTTCTTTCTCGTCTCTATCTTCATCCCCATTCGTTTACACCCGGCTCGTTCCGGCCGTGTTCGTCATCTCCTCGCTTCGTCCGCACTTATACCTTTCTCAACTGCCCTGAACAAGTTCAGGATCTCAACATTCCCCTTCTCATGTCGATGGCTGATCATCGGCTAGCCTCTTCTCTTACGTCAGTTGTGGGGACATTGTCAGTCGCACCGCTCAGGGGCTAGACGTTCCGTCGATTTCTAGGCTAGACCGCTCAAATCTGCTCGCATGCTCGCGACATGAATAAGGAAGATCCGACGACGCATGTAAATTCAAACCCCTCAAGATGGACATACTCGCAAACGAAACCGACGTTTTGCTCGACTCCACTGTCCCGTCTTTCTTGCTCGACTTGGAGAAGGAAACGGGAATAGCTTGCGACCGCATCTAGTTCTTCAGTCAGCATTGGTCATGGCATTCAACCTCATGAAAACCTCACGTCACTCCTTCTCGAGCAGGAAGCAGTGTGAGGTCTCGCCGAAGCGTCTGTTCTAGACTCGACCGCCCGCATGCTCGTAAGGATCGTAGGAGCCCGGATAACTCCTTCCGTTCGCTCTGAACTCAACTATCTTCGGTTGAGTCCCTAGCTGGCCATTCACTGTATCTTGTATCTTGCTCTAACCAACTCCGGCTTGGGGCCTATCCTCTCATCTCGACTCTTACCGCTCAAATCCAGTCATAACATTCGATACCTGACTTCAAACGTCACTTTACTCTTATTGTGCTACATTTGATGGTTTCTCGACTATGTCATCTTGCCAGAACTTCGTTCCCAACTCGATCCCCTCGTACTCCCAGCGATTCTTTTTCTCCCGAAAACCGCCTACATTCTTCCTTCTTCTCTGATGATATGATCCAGTCTTGCACATCTTGTCGTCTACATTCCAGACCGTATGTAACAGATCACTACGGTAAGGGCGACTATGTGGACGAAGCATTGAAGTTTTTCGTGTCGAGGCCCCGGTGGCCATCCGGAAGGGCCTCCCGATGATGCCGCGCGGTGACCTACTCCTGTAGTACGCCATTGTATAGACTGAGCTCATGGATGGTGAGATGGGAGAGTAGATTCGAATCGGTGCTGTCTGCCCCATCTCGTGTATACAAAGATGTCAAGAAAATTAGGGAGGGACTTCCAAGATTCCGACTCGGGGCTGCCCGGAATCGACGCCGTCGCCTTCGCTCTTCTCTTCTTCTCTTTTCCAAAGAACCAACCTCCCATGTCCGTCAGCTCTACGCTAGTTGGTCTCATCTTGGTCACCCGTCATGGGGACCGTAGTGGTTTCTTCCAATCTCCCACAAGCTACGCGTTCGTCCTCATCTATTTCTGGGTCCTTCCAAACCCATATCGGTATCATTGCCAATCCATCGTGCTGATGTTCCTTGACTTCTCTTCCTTTGCCTATCCCGGTTCACCTGATACGCGCTTGGTCCCTCTACCTCTATCCTATATAGTGCAACAGACACCACCATCACACCCCTTGGGTCTCTTCAAGAGTATCAAAGCGGATTGGGACTTCAGAGAAGATATCTCAACACTTCATCCGATTCACAGGACTCACTTAACGGCATCTCATGGCCTGTGCCCTCGCTTCCTCAACTAGATGTCCAAGCAGAGTATGTTCCTATCGTGATAACGTTCTGGCCGATGCGACATCGTCGAAACCGAACGTGCTGGGAGTGGACGAGGTCGAACTGACTCGACTGTTTGAACTCTTACTTGCTACGTGATCGGCTTCGCAGTGCATCGGAGGGTCAAGTAAGATCGATATACAGTGCATGTGTCCACCTTCCAACATGCTTATCGACCAATTATTGCATCCAGGTTATTGTCGACTCAGCTTACGCATTCATGCAAGGCTTCTTCCCTCCATCTTCCATGTCTAGCACTATGCTCGCTAACGGCACGAACGTCACTTCTCCAGTGAGTCATCAGCTTGGAGCTCTTATCGAAAGTCACATGTGTGGGTGATCAGCTGAAGACCGACTTCAATCACCCCTTTCCCTTCAGCTCGGTGGATACGTACGCTTTTGTTTTCTATGTCAAATCACAGTATATCCACCGGATGGACCTCTGATATCCGTATCTTATCCCAAATCTATCCGATCATAGACTTACATCCCAATCACGACAGTCGAAGTAGACGAAGACTTTGCCCTCGAAGGTTTCACCTCATGGTAAGCCTTACATCTCATCCTCTTCTGATCAACTGAAAACCCCAGCTGATCCACCCCTTTTCTGCTCGTTTCCTTTGACCTTTCTCCGATCCTCCAGTCCCGCGTTCACTGCCCATACTAAGCAAGTCTATTCGTCACCAGCTTTCATCGCCAAAGGTAAAGAAGCTGCTCCCTTCCTTGATTCACTCGAACCCGTGCTTGGAAATCGAAGTCGAAGTTTCGAATCCATGTGGAACATCTTCGATTACATCAACGTTCAAAGGATCCACAACAAGACTTTTTACGAGGACACTTCGACGGCTGATCAGTTGGTGAGAACGCTTCACATTTAGTTTGAGATGTCATGGTCGTATGCTGATCAATGGGATTCCATTGGTAATAAAATCTGTAGAACCAAGCTAGAACTTACGCTGACTATCACGAACATGCTGTGTTCACGGATGCTTCTCCCGATGGAATTGGTTGGTCTGATCATTCGGATCCACTATATCGCCTCCTAGGTTTCGTCCATATCATATACATTGCTAACCACAGTTGCGCCATTTTGCATGCAATCAGGCAACATCGCTGGAAGATCTCTCCTTGGTCCTCTCCTTGAGGGCCTGGACGAAATCGTCAACACCACGAGTCAACGGAAGCTCACCTATCTTGGTGAGTCAGTCTGCTCCTCGTCGATCGAGGAATGCTCTCCATGAACCCTCTATTCTCCACAGCGGTGTGTCGGTTGCGACCGTGTGAGGAATTTTAGTCTGACAAACTTCCTCTGACCCTCTTCTAGGTTGCGCATACAAGCCTGTTGGTCGAATTCTAATGAAAACTTGGCTTTGATCCGTCAAGTTGCTCTTCTTCAAGGCTGACCACTAAATCTCACTCTCGTTCTTGTAGATTATGTCACTGTTAAACTTGACTTCTTCAGACTTCACTGCCGTTCCTGATTATGCATCCGCTCTCGCTCTCGAGATCCGAAACTCTTCTACCGGAGATCTCACAGTTCAGATGAAGTTGTACGTATCCATCCTTTTTTATCTCTTTTTTTCTCTTCGCATTCTGGTTCTCATCCCTTCTTGATTTCCCAATATCCTCATCACCACATCCTCTCTCTCTCTCTCTCTCCATTCAGTCGATCCGGTCCTCCAACGACCCTCGATGGTTCCGATCTCCTTCCAACCCAGATGTGGAGTAAAGATATCGTCACTCTCTCTGAATTCAAAGCCAACCTTGAACCACATGCAGTTTCGACTAGAGCAAAATGGTGTCAAGTTTGTCAATCGAATTCAGAGGAGTGTAATGATATCGACGCGGGTGATGGTACGGGAAATTTCGCTTCTGTCACAAGAACCTATGGAAGACAAAGGGTTTCACCTGGTTTGTATCTCTTTTTTTTTGTTTCTTTCTTCTCCGGGTTTTGAAGCTCATTCTTGGATTGGAACAATCAACAAATTCCTGAACGTCTCCTGATTGGTCTTACCCCTCCTAGTCGTCGCTGGCATCATCGGAGCACTCGTAGCATTAGCTGTTGCACTCGTCGCTTTTGTCCTGTTTGAAACATTCCATCGTCGTGGTCGTCACGGATCATCGAGTGGTGCAAAGAAAAGAATCGGAACGGGTATCAGCGGTGCTCACGAACGGACTGAAAGTGTAGGTTTTTTTCTCGTATCTATTTTTTTTTTTCGTTTTCTCGCCCCTCTTTTGTTTTCGCTTCTTCTCCTCGCCATATATCTCTCCCTTCACTCGAAATGTGATAAACACGTACTCACGCATTAAGATCTCTCAAATCTATTCTTTCGCATGCCCGACACAACAGACACACGAACTAAGTCATCGACAATCCTACGAACTCGATTCTAAAGCTCCTTCCTTGAACACATCTTCCTGATACATCATCTCACTCCGCCTCCTCTCCTTCTACTTTTTTCTTCCTCTCTTCCTTGTCTTCCCTCCACCTTCTTTTGTCCTTGATCATCATATCTCCGTCGTATCTTATTGCACATACACACACATCTTGAATGAAATCTCCGGGAATTTACGAAGTCCGATAGGAGTCAAACATGCATCAGTTGGGATGGTCGTTATACGCTAAAGAACCACGAGAGAGGGAAATCGTAGTGAGAAAGGAAGGAGAGACAAGACAGTAGCCGATTAGAGAAAAGAAGAAAGTCCATAGCGAGAGTGATGTGAGTGAGAGGTGCATGATGGGAGTCGTCCAGGTGTTGACACGATGGATGCAGTCCCAAGCGGGGAGAGAAAAGGAGGTGAAAGTTGCATCAGAGAGAGAGGGGAAGGAGGCAGAGGGGCAGGTGTTTGTTTGGTCCGGACGAAATCACAGTGCACAGAACGAAATAGAAAGAGATACTAGGTTTGGATTGTAAATCGTAAAACAAGAAACCAAGGTCGTTACAACCCCCCGAAAGGGTAAAAATGATACAAATCGGTTTGCCTCTGCTTCGTCTAGATGACCATCAAGCCGCCTATCACGACTGCCAGACTTGCGACGCTGAACCCAACCAGACCAGTCGATGACGTCCTCATCGACGCACCACTCGTGCCACCACCGGTGGAAGAGGAAGATTGTGCTGCGTTTGATCCTGACCTCGTCGATGAACCTCCTCCGGACTTAGAATTGGTCGCAGTAGCCGAGGGAGCGGCTGATGGAGTGAAGACTCCTCCCGAAGGAACCCGAGATAGACACTGAGCAGCAGCGTTCGAGGCGTCGTTTACGTTTCGAGGAGCGTTGGCGTTGGTCGTGGCGTTACCAGCAAAGCTGGTAGCAAAATACGCAAGATGTTTGTCAGTGATGATGGACAAGGTAAGGTCAAGGTACGTGGATGGAGAGAAGACAAGACGGCCAGACTCACTCGCAAGCCTGAGAATCGTAGCCTTGAGAAGCGTAGTAGGCCGAGAAGACGTAAGAGAGCTTGACATCTGAAGAGACAACGCCGGATTGACGAACATCAATCATGAGGCCCTGAGCTCACTCGTATAAGAGACAATTGCTAGAATCAAAGACTCAAAACTCACCAGCAGCACAGTACGAGATGGGACCATAAGTACCGGACCCTCCATTCGCAGCGATGTTGTTGCAGTTGGCCTCTCCGCCAGCTTGGCCGAGCAACGAGCAGCCGTAATCGATGAGCTCTCCGATCACGATTGGCTCGCCCGCAGCGGTGTCGGTTGGGACGCAAGTGAACGCCTTGTCCGACAAACAGTTGCAGACGCTCTCGTCAGGTGTAGGAGGAAGGGTCGAGCTGGCGTTGAATGCATCACTCTGTCCTGGGCACGCGGGAGCGGCGGCGTTCGAGACGGAAGATTGGGTGGGTGTCGTGGGAAGGGTAACGTTTGAGAGTTGCTGGGCGAGGTTGGTGAAGTCTTGAGTGACCTCGACGGTGCTGTTGTCTGCAGAAAGCGTGATCATGCCGTAGTTGTCGACGGTGGGGAAGTAGCTGAACGCGATTCCACCAGACCAGACCTCGGAAACATTGGCGGAGAAGAGGACGGGGACTTCCTCCCAGGTCCTGCGATAGATCGAGAACGAGAAAGGCATCTGATGTCAGCGACAAAAGCAAAGCATACAACAATCGAATTGAAGGCTTTACCGAGGGCTGACGGTGTTACAACCATACTCTGAGAAGTACGCCGGGATGGTAAGGTCTTCGTAGTCCTCAGTCGTCCCCTGCCATCCGGACGAGGCGTACGTCTTATCTCCGCACCACTCTGATTCAAGGTATACACGAACAGTGACCGAGATCAGCTCTGTGAAAGATGGGTTGTACTTCATCGAGTTACGTTCAATGTGACGCTCACCGTAGTTGTTAAGACCGTAGATATCGATGCTCTCCTCGTCGCTCGAGCAGCTGAGGTAGACGCTCAACGGGTTCCTCCAGTTGGTAGGTCCGTCAGTCGAGGTGTAACCAACGAGAGTGGACGATCCAATCGACTTGATGAAAGCCTTGATGTCTCGAGCGGCGGCCTTGATGAAGGGGGCGGCAGGGGTGTTGGAGGAAAGGGTGACGACTTCGTTTCCGATGTTATATGCCAGGACATTGTTGTACTTGTTGAAAGTAGAAACCTGGCGAAAAATAGAGTCGTGCAATCGGTAAGGACAAAGACATAGCTCGCAGAGAGGACGAAAGGTGGAAGTGAGGGGGGGAACGAACGGTTCCAGTGTAAAGATCGAGAAGGTTGGTCTGCCATGATGGGGAGGCTCGGTTGATGGATCCGTTCAGGGGGAGAGCCAGATCAATGATGGTGTAGATGTTTGCACCTTGGAAAGTGAAAGAAATCCTCGTTTAGTCGGACCGAGACATCAACTCCGGCAGAAGAAAGGAGGCAAACTGCACCGCCGCGATCGACGGTGCGTCGAACGAGGGAGTTGTGAGGATTGTATGGGATCTTAAGGACGCACTTTCAAAGGCTTGCATGCACTCATCGTGATTCAGACTCGAATTGACAGAGTATACTCGAATAGTGTTGACACCGAGCCTCTGGAGGTAGGGTAGGTCTCGCTTGCACGCGTCACCATCCGCGAGGGGGTCGACGAACGAAGATGGTTCAGGGAAACCGCCGCTATGGGTGAGAAGGAAGGATGAATTGAATAACGGAGTCGATGAGCCTCGATTGGTAACGAGGGTAGGATCGAAGCGGAGAGAGAATCGAGCTCAAGGTGGAAGGCTCGAGAGGAATTGGAGACTCTCCCTTACTTTGCTTGGTTCGCTTCAGAGTCAGGAGCAACAGTGCCGGCTTCTTGATACGATACACCCTGGATGGTTTTGTGGATAGCAATAAGTAGATGATGAGCTTCTGGGTCATATATGGGCGGGAGTGGCGAAGGGAGCAAGAAAAGATGCGTCGTCTCCCAAGGGGAAGACTCGGCTTCCCGCCACCTTGGCCTGCCTTGGCTCTTTCCTCCAAGCTGAGGACATGACTCACCTTGATGAGGAATCTTGTACCACTCTCGTCGTATAGATATCTGATCAAACCGGGCAAAGGAAAAGGGGCAAGAGGCAGCGGATCTAGCAGTCAGCTAAAGATCCGAGGAAATGAGGGAAACACGGGGTTCCAAGAAGGCCCCAATTCTTCTCACCTTCCCTTGCGCGAGATGGAGGGGAGGGCAGAGATAGTCGAAGCAGCTGCTAGAAGAAGTGTAGAGGCGGAGAGCAAGAGTCTCATGACGAAAGCGTGGGAGGGATGGAAGGAGTGGAAAGCGTTGAGGGTCACCGGGGGGGATGGATCAGGAAGGAAGCGGAGCCGAAGAGGAGAGAGAGGGTTTGATTTCATTCCGCTCCATTTCTTTTATTCTTCTCTTTTTCGCTCGACCTGCACAAACACTCAAGATGCATCAAATCTCTCCTCTATCCTAGAATACACAGCATACTACACGAGAAGAAAGAAGCCAGTCCCGATCCTTCCCAGTCGTCTATCTACAGTCTCCATTCCTGAAGCTCCATCATCGACCCAGCACCCACTACACCACGAAGCTCAGGAGAAGCTAGAGAGAGTAGCATTGTCGCTGCATCGACCGTCGAATTCTCTTGACCCCCCGTCATCGTTGTCGTTGTCGTCGTCGTCGATGAGAGGAATTGATGTTGCAACTGATGCTGATCCATCGGGGACCCGGTTCGGTTTCTCGAGGAAGAGAAGGAGCCAGGTCTCAATTCGGCCTCGGACAAGTCTGATGACATGGCTGAAGAGGAAGGGGAGATGGATGCTGAAAGTGACATCGGATGACAGTCAGATGGCGGTGGATGAGATGTTGTTGGAAAATTTTGGTCCGCCTCGAGAGAAAGGATGTGGGCGTGAAGGGATTTGATATATTGCACAGTCCTACAACGCCATCGGATGGATCATCAGTATGGCTGCCTCTGTGAAAGGTGGAACGAGATTACGGGGTCATCGGAAAACCAACCTCTCAAGACAATCTAGCTTGAATTGTCCCTTGGCACCACCACCTCCGGCACCATCGCCATCGCCCTGACTCCCTGCGAGCATCGCAACCAGCCGACCGTCAACGCTTGCCTCCATCAGGGCACTCCCCGAAGTGAGTTCCTTGAGCTCTTCCATCGCGAGGTTGATCTTCTCCCTACGACGCTTTTCAATCACGCTATGGTTCGCCTTTCGGTTCGACTCTCGAGCTTGCTTGGTGCTTGATTTCTTGGCCTTTCCAGTCGTCGCCGCCGCCGAGGTTTTGTTGGAGCTCAGAGATTTTGAGGCTGAGTGCGGAAGGGAGGAGGGAGGAAGAGAGAGGCTAGGAGGCGAGTTCGATGGTCGATAGGATGAAGTCGTCGAGGACGAGGCCGAGCTCGATGGATGCGATGAATGAGGATGTTGTATGTGGTGGGACTGATTGATGGGTGGAAGATAAGGGCTAAATTCGGGGGTCAGAGGAAAGGGTAAATGTGATGGGAACTTAATGCCAAGGATTAAGGCCAAAGGAAGAAATGCGTCAGCACAAATGTGTGTGTCTCAGGTTTCACGCCAGAGCTAGGTAGCGATAAGGAACATACGTGAGGATCATAGTAGCTTGAACTGGAGGGTTTGTTTTGGTCGTGCGAGACGGATGAAGGGTACGTGAATGAAGGAATTGATTGTTGATGGAACGACATGCTGAAGGGGCGAGAGTATCGTAGGGTTATGTTTGTAACACAAGCTTCCTATTCTAGAGCGAGCGGCGTCCTGTAGAGGAGCAAGGCAAGCAAGCGAGAGTGATGGTCGTGAGGGAAGAATCGAGGAAAGGTCGAACGAGGGCAACGACGGGATCAGTCGCGCGATCATCAAGATGAACGTGCGTCGCTCGCGTTCGGTCCCCGCCCACAAGCTGGGACGGAGCGGGTTTGATAACGAGTGATACAGCTTTTCTTCAATCTCCAGACGACCGACGCACAGGACATGGGCACGTGAAGGAATAGGTGTCCAGCAGCGTGGGAAGATCAAGGAAACAAAGGCTTACCAAGGCAGAATGCTATCCATTTCGCGTCTGAGCTCTCTCAGCTTGCGATGACAGGTCGACAGCACTCTTGGATCGCGTGTCCTAGGCACCCTCTCCATGTTGGCCCCCATTGGTGCTGCTCGCTTCCTCCATCGCCTTCCTTAGATCGGGAAAGCTCTCAAATAGGCTATCCTCCAGCTGACGTGTGTAGTCCTGCGGAGGAAGAGATTCTCAGCTATCGGATCCGATGCTGTATATATGTGAAGGACGAGAAGGATCATGAAGTGAAAAGCAGAGTACGAACTACAATAGCGTCAACCTTTCCTCTGGTAAACTGGTTCTCTCCGCTGACACGTTCCAGTTGATCTCGAGTGTGCTGATGTGGATTCTTATCTTGGTCGAGAAGGCTGTTTGATGGTGATACGATCGACGACAGTGGAAAGATTAGGAATGCGTCATCCGTAAAGAAGAAGATTGAGTAAACGAAGGGAACGGACTCTATCACTTCGAACGGCACTTTGGCCGTCGTAGCAGGAAGGAGAGCCGTAAGATGAGCGAGTGAAGCGAGAGCTCTCGATCTATCACATTGACAGGAACAAATCAAGGCAATCAGTAGTCGGATTCAATCGACTATGCACTCGATATACGACAGAGACGACTGACCCAGCACCAGCTGCCAAACCTTCGCCTCCTTTAACGACGGTCCCTGCACATGTCTGCAGTTCGGTGAGACTCTGGTAAAGACTGACGAGAGTTGGGTCGAGATTGTCCGGTATGCCTTGAATGGGATCGAGGCCAGATATAGGTCGAGAGGTGGACGAGGGGGCAGCAAGATTGGGGGTGGTGTTTGATCTTTGGTTGTTAGTGTTTGGGAATTGGTTGGGAGTTGAAGAAGAGGAGTGGGGACTGTTGGTATTCGTGGGGTGATACATGACGGTACTGGACTTGATCTCAAGACTGGAAGCCTGGTAGATGAGGTCGTTTGCTGAGTGGAGGTTCGCGCAGCGAACACAACACTTCCTCCTCAGAGAATACGATCACCACCCAGAGCAGTCGATACTTGCGACCATGGTTCAAGTCGGACCGTCCAATCTACCAACACCCAAGGAGACTCACTCAGATGCGAAATCCCGTCCCTACATCCATTCCAATCTCCGTCCCATAGCAATCTACACCTCAGCAGCTCTCATTCGACTCGTCCTTTTCTTCTTCACCTCCTTGCCAGAGGTCCTCGTAGATCGTCTCGAACTTACTACTCCTCTCACCAGCTTTCGGAGACGTCAGTATCCAAATGCTCGCTACACCCTTCACATTCCCTCTGCCAGATAGCCTGGTCCTCAGCTCCTTCCTTGTACCAACTCGCGTCGGCGTTGGCGACTAGAGCTGATTCGACCGTGTGTGTGTACAACCATATAGTGAGAGAAGGCGTCTTTCTAGCGGGAAAAGGTCTCGACCCGTACGAGGGCGGTCTCTTCAATCACGTCAGCACCAGGCTCTTGTCCCTCTGACCCTTCTGCTCCATCATGCTAATGACTGACATCCATGCACTTGAATATCCATCCTCAGTCTCCGATACATCTTCTCTTATCATCGACCATCTTACCAACATCTTCCCTACCACTGACAGCCCTCGGCTACACCGCAGCCGATCTACTATCCGCATACTTGCTCTCGCGTATTTGGGATGCTCGCAGGGGAAGAGAGAAAGCTTCAGATGTTGGAAATGCTGAGGGGGATGACAGATGGAAAGCGATGGTGGTTTTCTTGTAGGTGCATCTTCCAAGCTTTGCCTGATCCTCTTGTCGACTGATGACATCGCTGGGTTCAGATTCCTCTTCAACCCATACACCCTCCTGACTGCTCTGTCTCGATCTACGACAACGCTTGATAATCTTTTTGTCATCGCCGCGATCCATTTCGCCGTTTTGAGTAGGTCTAAGCGTCGGCATTACTTTTCTCTCCTGCTTCGACTACTGATCTTTAACGATACTCCGCTCCTATACTTTCCACTGATCGGACTCAGACAAACCCGTTCCGTCGACCTTCTTCCTCGCTATCTCGACTCTAACAAGCCTCTACCCGATTCTTCTTCTCCCCTTCATCGCCATGATCCGTCTCGAACTCCCATCTTGTTCCTCCACCAAGTCTCCCATCAACCGAGCAGGCTGGGTGACCGGGTTCTTCATTGCTTGGCTTGGTCTCCTCGTTGAGGGAGAATGGTTGATGTTGGGCCTCGATTGGGAGGGGATCGTGAAAGGACCGAGCATGATGTGGGTACTTGTCTCCTCTGCTTAGTCGTGATCATCCGTGACCTTGTTGACTGCGGTTCTGACACTTCGTTTCTATCCTCTTCCTCAGCTTGGGAATCACTGATCTGACGCCTAATGTCGGACTTTCTTGGTACTTTTTTACCGAAATGTTTGATCACTTCCGTCCATTCTTCACGTTCGTCTTTCAAGTGAGTCTTACCGTTCGCTTTACACAAGATTTAAGTTATCGAAACGGAGTCTTGCCTTTTCCCGATATGATGTTCACCTGAAAAACAATTACCATCGTTTGGCAGATCCACATCGTGTCATACATCGTGCCTCTTCTCCTAACTTTCCCCCATGATCCTCTCTTCGCGTTGGGCTGTTTCCAACTCATTGTGACTCTTCTCAAAACTTATCCAACTCTCGGCGATTCGAGTTTGAGTCTCGGCTTGCTGGGATTGTTTCCCGAAACGATGAGTCGTTAGTCGTCCCTTCATCTCTATGTTGTGCCTTGTATCCCCACTCCATACGATTGTCCTTAGATACTAACTCGCCCACGTTCTCTTATTCCATTCCAGACTTTGAATCCCCTCTGATCCCAACAGCCTGGACAGCCTACGCCCTTCTCCTACTCCCTCTCCTGTCCCATCTTTGGCTTACAGCTGCTTCTGGCAATGCAAACTTCTTCTACGCTGCTGGTCTCGTCTACGGTCTCTCGGGTGCGCTCGTTGGGATTGGAGTCGTTTGGGCTGGCAGGAAGAAGGCTTTCCTTGGGGAGTTTGAGGTGATGGGTGAAGGGGAAGGAGAGAAAGAGAGAGAAAAGGAAGGGTCGGACTCGACAGATGGTGGCGATATCGGGAGGAAGACTTTGAGGAAGAGGGAAGGTGTTTGGGAGGTGTTGCAGCTGAGCAGCTAAGACTAGAATTCGATGCACAAACGGAATAACCACAAAATGTATGCTCTATCATGTTTCCACTCCGTAAACGGGCGTGTGGCTCACACGAAGTGAATCGAATAACAAAGGAATGAGAAAAATCGATCCCGGGGCCGAATCTTCCGGTTCCCCTCGACAACATCCACACCTCTACCTCCTCGCTCCCTTTCAACTCCCTTCATTATCGAGCCCTGTCTTCAAACAATGATCATACCTCGCCCCTCTCACGAGCTCCCTGATACCCAAGGTACATCCCTCTCCCTTACTACTTTCGAGAGATATGCACATTCTCTTGCCTTGCTTCTGCTCTTCCCCTATACACGACTCACATTCATCGTACCCGCTTGTATCCTGATGTTATGATCAGATGCTCTTGTTCAAGTTACGAGCGCGCTCATCTCTCAGTGTCTCGATCTGGTTCAAGATGTTCTCATGAAAGACGAGCAACTAACGTTTCCTAGTGACCTCATCCCGTACGGATCTTACTATACCTCGAATCGCTCGAACCATCGCAGATCATTCTGAAGCTCACTCTGTGATTCGATGGAACGATGTCGGGGATTTCTGCCTGTCTTAGGGGGTCAACAGTTGGGAAACATCTTCGACATGTTTTGGCTCACGTGAGTCTCCCCGAGTTCTGATTAGAACTCGCGTCCTTACTGACCATCTTTCTAATCTGATCCGATTCGGGTGACAGTTCCAGCTCCTGCTTGACGTATGCGTCTTTTGTGCCCTCCCTACCTGCCGTTAATGCATCCCGATCGTCATGATTTACGCTTCCCTCCGAACAGGCTCTCCCCCACAACAATCCACCTGCATCTTCTACATCCTCTCCCTTACCGCCCACAGTAAACTACGACATCCGTACACGCAACACCCCATGTGAATCTTCTTTACCAGCAGCTGTCCAATCCGTCACTTCACTCCTCGATCTTGTCTCCTCCCTCTCTTCCGATCGACCTCACGCGAATCACCAAGGCTGGGCAGATACAGAACTGATCGTTGAGGCCAAGACGCCGGGCCTGTTAAGGTTTGGATCGACGTTTGGTAGAGAAGTGCGTGTCCGAACCTTTGGCCTCCGTTCTTTCATTTGAAGCTGATTTGGACGGATGAGAATTGGTTGCAGCTCTGGTTTGTTTGTCATCATTCGATACATCACTTGGCTTCGATCCGAGTAATTGTCTGTGGAGGTGCGTGAGCGCACATGACTATGCAGAACCTGATAATAGCGATTCTGGCGACGGTCAGCTGACACATTTATCCGATCCGCTCTCTCTTAACGTGCTGGTTGGTGACTTTGAGCAGAGCTTGTTAGTGCACTGTCTCCCCCTTGTCCCCTCACCCCTCACCCTTCACCCTCTCGTTCATGCCCACTGACAATCGGACACACATTCCCTTGACAGCAATTGTCTCTTCCCGCCACATTCGGCGTAGCACCATCAACGATTCTCTCCCGAGTCGAAGCTGCTGATCGACCAACTCCTGCGGCAGATCCATCTTCGCCCCGTCGTTTAGTGAACCGGCTTTGATGAGAAACGAACTGGATTCGTCATCACTTATGTGCCCCGATGGATTTATCGGTTGGTGCTCATGGCTAATTGTTGCTGATTGTCTACTTGACGTCTATATGGATGAGATATATCGGGATGACCAAAGGAGAAAAGAAAAACAGAAGAGAAATGAGTGATTTGAAATCGAGGGAAAGAGCCAAACCTCCTCCCTTCCCTCTTTCCCCCCTCCTTCACCCCMCCCTCCCTCCCCCTCCCACCCGCCTCCCCTCAAGACCTCAAGACTCTTCGGTACTCTCTCCTTTTCCTTCTTCTTCTTCTTCTTCTCTCTCTCAAGAATCACTTCACGACCATCCATGACCAACAGCAACTCCATCGAAACGACGACGACGAACCCTTCCTCTTCTGCCGATTCTCCCCCTTCCCCTTCCCCTTCCCCTTCTTCCCTCGCCCTCACTCTCCCTCACCTCCTCTCTCATCTCACCTCTCCTATCGCTCCTCACCTTCCTTCCACCGTCACCACTCAAATCACCGAGAACCTCACACTCTCGCTCACCAAACTCTTCTCACCATCCTGGGACGTCTCCAATCCGACGCGCGGTTCAGGTTCACGTTCTCTCATTGCTTATCCTTCGAGACTTCCCGCTCCTATTCGGGAAGCTTGTCGTCGATCGGGTGGTGCTTGCTCCGAAATCCAATGGGAGAGTTGGGTTCGAGAGGCAGGGTGGAAAGCAGAGTGGCAGGTTTGGTGCGATCCTGGTAGAGTCTCGTGGAGGGACGGCGGATGGGAGTGGGAGGATGGCGTATGGTACCTTGGTGGTTGGAAGGGTAAGTTGATCTCTTCCTTGAGCACTTGGTGTGAGCTCGCGCGCGCATATGCGCATGGATATGGCACGATCGGGCGAAGGGACGGGTGTGAAACGCTGACTTCTACCCTGTCCTCCTCTCCTCTCTTCCTCTTCCGCCCTTCTCGTATCCTCTCTGCGCGCGCGCTTTGTCCTCACTCTTACGGCCGAACTCACATCCCCTATCTTTTAGATACGATTCGGACGCTCTGGGCTGCACCTTCGCCGACGTCGCTGCAGACGACGCCACGCGTCTCCCATGCGATCTCTATCCGACCCCCACCCTCGTCCACCTTCACATCCCCCCATCACTCGAGCGCACCCTCTCCTGGTATCTCTACCGACAACCCGACAGATGTTCCTTTCTTGAGCGCCAACGTCAGCTCTATCACCCCAACCGACCGACCTGACTCGCCCCTCGGTAGCGATACTTCGTTCTCCACCCTCTCCACCAACTGCTCCGCGACGACGTCCATCGCTGCTTCTACTCACCCAACTATACTCGCCGCGCCTGGAACCCTCTCGGCCATCGCTAGTAGCGGCGCCAACAGTGCCGGAACTGTCAATGCCACTGTCGACCTTGATCTCACTCGCGCTCGTTCGACTTCGCCTACTTCCTCGTCTTCTGCCTCATCCTCGATTGGTGGTTCCCCTAACGAGAAGAAGAAGCCAGCAGTCACCGCTTACGACGGTGGCAAAGTCGGTGTCCTCGGCGGAGGTGTTCGTCTTGGTGGGGGAGCGCCACCTACCCCGAACTCGCTCCCAGTCTCCTTATCGTCATCGGCATCATCCTACTCTGCATCTTCCTCGTCCGGCGCTCCTAGTCCCATTTCTGGCGGAAAGCCTGGATCGTTTGGTCACCAAGCGCGAGGAGGTGAATATATAGCTTACCCCCACCCTCAGTACCCTCATCACCACAACCCCCACCATCAGCCTCGGGGACGCAAGGTTAGCCGACAGCAACCAAACGTCAACGCTCCCATCGTTAACAACGCCTATGGAGGACAGCAGCAGATGTGGTATCATCGAGGCTAAGTTGCGGTAGCGGAACCGCCTGGTCTTCTGTCCACTTTGCCCCTCTTCGCCTTTCTCCACACTATCTTTCCTCAATCTCACGACTATGCCTTTCGTCGAGGCGCTGAAACTGCAGCGTTTCTTTTCCCTCTCTCTGTTATATCATCTTGACACGAACCTTCTTCCCCAATAAAAACAAAAAACTTTCAACAAAAAAAGCACTTTCTCAGTCCAACGACCCTTTTGATTCTACCTTCGTCTTTTCTCTCTCTCTCTTTCTTCCCTTCTTCGTCTCGTCTCTTTCTTTCTTCCTTCTGTTTTTGTCCTCTCACAGTTAGTCCCTCAACTATACTTTTGCTTCATTCGAGCTTCTTGTGTATCGAAACCTTTGAAAACTGACGTCCTTATTTCTCTCTGATTGTCTTCTCTCCTCACTTCATTCGCTCTCAGTGAAACCGACTTGATCGTCAACCCCATACCGCATTCGACACCACACATGTCATCAAACACAGAAACTCTCAATCGCCCCATCATCCACGAACATAACCAACAATTTGCATAACCACAAAAAATTTCTCCTCCCTGCCTGTCCCCTCCGTCTTCATCCGCGCTCACGCACGATCAATCCTCAGGTCGCCTTTCCCCGTCCCCCTCTTCCTCCACATCCTCAATCATTGCTTCCTCCCATTTGCATTTCCACAACCGCCTTCTTCATGCCGTCCTCCGTCCGTTCACCGACACACGCACAACCTCATCATGCGCAACCAAGGTTCCTCTCTTCTTCTTCGTCTTTTCCCGTTTTCAAAAAGAAATCGGCTCCCTTCGATTCTTCGACTTCTCTCTTTCTTTCTTTCTTTCTTCGCTCTCGTAATGGAATCGACTTTCTTTCGATACTCCTTGTCTATCTTCCTTTCTCTTCTGTTTAGCCTAGTCTACATATATGCTATCCCATTCTCTCTTTCGTCGTAAAAAGCTTCCTCCTTCTCTCTCTCTGTCTACCCTTCCTCGCCACTCGTCTTCGTTCGTCTCTTCTATCTACACGGCCTTCGATCGCTCTCTTTCTCTCTACCTGCTTTCCTTCTTTCTTCTTCTTGTTCTTTTTCTTTGTCTTTCTTTGTCTTCGATTCCATCCTCCATGTCGACGAACTCTCTCCCATCTTGCGTTTCTTGTCCCTCTGACTCTCACCTCCCTCCTCCCCTCCTCTGTCCCTCCCTCAACCCACCTACCCAAACTCACTTGACGTTCGACTCTTTCCCTTCTATCGTAGTTTTTTTTTTCTTCTTCTTTCTTCTTCTTTTTTTTTTCCTTTTTTTCCTTCACCTTTTCGGTTCCTCTTCCCCCTTCTTCTTCTTCTTTTTCTTTCCTCTTCTCTTCACCCATTCCTCTTGCCCTTCCTATCTCGTTTCCGTTTTTTTTTTTTTCTTCTTCTTCTCTTTCTTTCTTCTTTTCCTTGTCCCCTTCGCAAATATATCATCATGAATCCTCCTCCTTGTTCTCTTTTCTCTTCTCCCCCCCCCCCCYCCCTTTTTGGGGGGGGGGCCTCAAAAAAATTGAAACTCATCCAAAGGTATCTCTGATGGTAGCAACAGGTGTGTGTGTGTGTGTATGTGTGTTGGAGCGAGGATCGTATCATGTATCAAGGCAGCGATGAAAACAAAGGAAAGAGAGAGAGAGAGAGAGAGAAGGGAAAGGTAGAGAAGGAGGATTCTCTATACGAGAAGCTCAAAGGCTAAAAAAAAAAAGAGGAGGGGATTGGGCATACAACTTGGATTGAAAGCAGAGAGAGAGAGAGAGAGAGAGAGAGAGGGCGGGGGGACTAGGAAAGGGAAAAGAGTGTGGACTTGTAGAACGAGACGAAAACAAGGGGGGGGGGGGGGGGGGGGGGGGGGGGGGGGGGGGGGGGGGGGGGGGGGGGGGCGATGAAGAGGAGAGAACTTGGGTTTCGAAGGAGATGATCGATAAGCAAAGGAAGGTGGCAGAGTCAAGTCAGAAAAAGGAAGAATCAAAATAAGACAAGCGAAAGAGAAAAGGGTGAATTCTCAGACCAGGGATGGAGGGAGAGAGAAAGAGAAAGAGGGCAAGAGGGCAAAGCAAATTATACAAGGAGCCGAGAGCGTAGAACTGGAAAGATGACTTTATTCCTTGGATGAAGTGACAACCTCGGTCGATTCTTGGATCGCCTGAACGGGATGAGAATGAGTAGCCACCGTTTCTTCATAAGCTGGTACATCATTAGCGACGGCGGTAGCAGCAGCAGCAGCAAGGAGCGACCCTTCAGTTGGAGCGAAATCGTTGATGGATTTCTCGTTGCTCGAGGATGACAAGAGTTGATTGTGGTAGTAATCGGGAGGGGAAGAATTGTCTTTAGTAGAGGAGGTGGCACGGTTGATTCTAGCTTGACGACGGGTGACAAGAAGAGTGACGATTTTAAACAAAAGCTGTTGACAGGACGTGAGTGACAGCAGATGGATGGTGAGAAGTAATTTTGTGGGAAAGGAAACCGATCATCAGTCAAGGACAAAACAAATACCGCTAAGAATCTATCCCAAGAGTTGAGATTCATATACTTACACCGATGAGCGAACCAAGACCACTACCAAAGACGAAAGCGAGGAAGAATGCTTCGGAAGGTTCGAGCGCATCGAGAGCCTCATCGATCCTGAGGGCCATAGTCGCTCGAAGAGGTCGGATATCGTGAGGCTTTGGAGCGTGAGGAGGCTCGTGAGGCTGCTGAGAGAGAGAAAGATCAACGAGATAGCAGAGGTTAGATATGGATTGGGCGGTGATCGATGAGAAGCGGATTGAGTGAGGAGATGGATCGAGGTAAGAATAGAAGATATTGAGAACGAGGTGCTCACGTCCATATGAATGATGGTCCTGGATCCATCGGGCTCAATCACCATCATCGTACTTCCCTGAGCGTGACGACCTTTGTTGGGTGTCATCTTCCCCCTAAACATCCCAGGAGCAAGTCGCGACGGAGAAGGAACAAATCCAAACCATCGACCACCCGTCTCTCTTCCTCCAGTCGAGGGGGGGAGTCTTTCTCGACCCCGATGACAAGGAGAAGATGATTTCTTGTCGTCAACCTGGTGGATTGAGTGATGGGATGATCGAATACCACCTTCATGGTTGAGGTGAGAGAGTCGAAGGAGTTCTTTCCGGATGTTGGGAGGGAGGAACTCGATAGCACTGCCACCGACGCCGCCCCTGCTAAGGGCTTCTTGCAAGCCGGCAGGGGCGTTCGAGGGTGGAAGGTGATGGGGGCCAGGCTGGTGATGAAGAGAAGGAGGAGGAGGAGGAGGAGGAGAATTGAGGAGGAACACCTCGTCAAAGGGGAGGAGTCGAAGAGGGATCGCTAGAGCGGATGTTGTGGCGGCAAGCGCTGGAGGAGAGGGCCGATTTAAATGCGAGTCGAGGTGGGGATGTCAGTCAGCATATGGTTAGCTAGCTTGAAGGGTGAAACGCAGGTGGACCAACCAAGGGTGAGAGTAGAGAACTTCATGGCTCGGTTATGGATGTGGGGGACGCTGAGGCCTTGACGGTTGGGAGAGAGAGGGAGTTTTGTTTGGCGCTTGACATCGAATCCTCCGCAGCACTCCAGGATTTTTGTCCAGACCGCTCTCCATCATCACCGTCTGCTGGGACTCGAGTCATCCCAGTCGAGAAAGTGGCACGAGATCGCTCATTCGTGAAGCAAGATTCAAGGACGGCACGGTCTCAACTGAGTCGATCATCATGTTACCACTTAACGTTCTCCAGCATCATCCGGCAAGGTTAAGGCAAGCAATCAACATCGCGATCAACAATGGGGAGGGACAGAGTTCGATCCAAGATGACATGACAGAGAGCAACAAACAAAAGAGAAGGGAGACTGGAGCCGAGGAAGAGGTAAAAGGAAGGCGGGGGAGCAAGAAAGGCTTCGGTAACGACCGTACAAATCAAAGTGCGAGGGAGGCCGAATGGGTCAAGAGAAATTCTAATGGTGACAAGATCGAGAAGGGTAAAGAGATGGACATCAAAAATTTGGGAAAAAGAGAGAAAAGACTGAACGGGTGCGGAGGAGAGAAAGGAACATGGAAATATGTGGGGAAGATGTGTATGCGTGATAGAACAAAAAAAAAGGAAGTGTGAGAAGGTATGTGATGGGTAAGGTACTACAAGTGGTCCATGAGCATGATGGAATGGAAAGCATTGAAGCAGGTTGAAGCATGAAAAAGACAAGCAAGAAAGGGAAGAGATCGAGGCCGGCCAAAACCGTTGGGGAAGAACGCGTTCTCTAACTCAAGCGTCCGCCCTTGAGAGTTCTCTACAGTTCATGTTGAGCTCGAACGTGGTCTGAGGGAATCGAGTCAAATCAAGTGGGAAACCCAGAGTCAGGATTCGTCATCGACGAGGGAGAGGGGTTGGTTCAGGGCAGCAACGAAAGACTCACGTTACTCCGCTTTGAGACCAACAACTTGGTCTTGACCTTTCCACCCGTCTTCAATCCTCTACCAGTTCCATTGATCGGTGTCTTGTACTTTTCCTCCTCAATCTCTTCCGCGCTCTTCCTTCGGCTCGAGATGGTAGGACCGTTGATGGCAGTCATGGCGACCATCGGTCGAAGGGGTTGACTTCGGGGAAACAGCGAGGGTTGGGAAACGCGCCGAGCGGTAGGTAGTGAAGGGTACTCAAAGTGAGTTAGTGATGGAGAAGTAGACGGGAAGTAGGATTGTTTGGGTGAAGTCGATGTCGAGCAAAGAGATTCGTGAGGCGAGGAAAGAGGAGAAGAGACAAAGGGTCGAGACGACTGGGGTGGTGAAGGTGAACGAGAATGAGATGATGAAGCCGATGGGAATCGATCTCGGGTTTGATGAGACGTTGAGATGGGAGCAAGCATAGGGAAGGTGGGTGCTGATGTTGAAAAGGGTCGTGTGAGCAGAAACAGATGAAAGAATCGTTGGGGGAGAGATGATGATCAGCTTGAGTTCTGCAAGGGATCGATGCGCAAGGAAAAAAAAAAGGAGGGAGAGGACCTACAGCTCATGGTTTGCCTGACTGTCAATGAGAGTTGTTTGTATGGGACCGAAAGAGAGTGTGGAAGTTGAAGGAAGAGAGGAATTCGGATCTTGCCCTAGCGGAGAGGCAGAATCGGTGGGGAATGCGGGGTCACCAGCCCCCCACAGAATAACGCTTCGATTGGTCCTGGAATGCCCGAACTTTGAATAAACCATCCGTGCTCATCCTCCTTGAAAGATCTGTCACGATGATGTCCTCCTTGGTCGGTGTAGGTTAGTGTGACTCTGACTCGAGATGAGATTGAGTCTGACGAAAAAGGGGTCAGGACGTTTGAGAACTTCTTTCCAGAACTTTGTCCTTCTCCATCATCGATGGTTGTCCGTTCATCCTGATGGACGAAGAACGATGAGGAGTATCTGGCGCATGTTCTACTAGAGTATGATGTTGAAAAGCTGGGTCGAGAAGGAACTAAATTAATATAAAATTCGGTTACTATCTCAGAGATCCCCCTCCCCTCTCGACTTCCACCCCCTTCTCTTCGTCAACCCTCATCTCACTCGACTCACCATGGCTCATCCAATCATCGTCAACCAGTCTACCCGTCCCAACAAAATCATCGAAACCTTCACTGGATTCCGTTCCCATCTGGATGCTCACGTTCGTTCCTTTCGCCTTCAGCCGACTTTCCTCTACTGATCACTCATGCGCCTCTCGCCCTTCTCCTCTTCACGTTCGACAGACAGATAAGAGAGAACGGCTAATCAAGCTATCTCGTGATATCACAGCTCTGAGCAAGAAACTTATCTTTGCTTTGCATCGACTCTCTCTCGCGGCTTCTCCTCTTCCACCATCATCAATCACGCCTGATGCTCCCGTTATGACTCAAGATCCATCGCCTCAGGGTGAATCGATGGAGGTAGACCCTTCGGTCAACACGCAGAGTGGTCTCTCGCAAGTCAGCCCCGCAGAACCTAACCCGATCGATCGATTCGAAGAAGTCCGTCAGAGGGATGCCGAAATACGACTGCTCTTCGAGAAGGTCGGACAAGAGTTTAGGGATGAAGGGGAGTTCTGGCTGTATGAGAGAAATGTGTATGTTCTCGATCGACTCTGTGTATCTCGATCAGCTCGAATGGCAAAGTTGATGACTCGATCACATTTATCCCAAATGACACAATCAACTATATTAGCTCCCCTGGCTTACAAGAGTACATCGAGGCTATCTCCTTCCAGTTCTTCCTGGAGAACGATGGAGGGCTTATCAGTCTAGAAGAGGTCCAATCGAGGCTTCCTGTCAGTGAACCTTCGGAGATTCGTTTCTATAGCTGGGTGGAAGCTGATGAACAACGCTCTCAGTTCTTTCGAGTCACGAGCTCAGACTATATCCTCGGCTTGAGCGATTTATCCGGTGAACTCATGAGGTATACTCTTAATGGTTCGTATGTCGTTCAAGGTCTTTCGTCACATGGATATTCGCTTAACCTCAACGTTTCTTCTGTGCAGCCATCGGTCTCGGCAAGCACGATGAGGCGCTCAAGACCGTCGAATTCGTTCGGGAGATGAAGGCTCGTGAGCAGATACTTTCCCTCTGCTTCATCATGTCTATGTCCCCTTAACTGACGCCGCCATCTACAGAGTTCGATCTCATGACGACGATCCCTAACCTTTGGAAGAAGAATGAGATTACAGCTCAATCGCTTCAGAAGATTGAGATTGGTTCGTTCGCTTCCCTCTTGGACTGGACCATCATATCGCGCTGACTCGATTGAGAGATAACCCCCCACGTGACAGCTGCTTACCAGGTCTCCCTGCGACGAAGGGAATTTGCGGGAAGAGAGGACGTTCTCGGCGAGATGGTCCGTCGAGATCTAGCTACCCAGGCTTCGGAACCTGGAGGAGGGGGTGAAGCAGAAAGTGATAGAGTCGCTGGTGGAGGTGGTGGTGGTGGTGGAGACAGAAAGCGAAAACCCGAAGGTGATGGGTCAAGAAGACCGGCAAGAGGTGGCAAAAGGTGAGGAGACATAGTGTGATACATGGTCGTTCTGGGTTCGATTTTATACTCTGTCAAATGCATCTTGTGCCGATGAGCAAAAAGAGAATCCAATCGACGCACGGCTACAAACCATCGGCGCAGCGAAAGATCCAAGTTTCAGGAGATCGCGAGATTCATATCACCTCAACCCTCCCCTTTCCCTCTGCCTGCCTTGGCCCGCCTCCTCCTCTCTGTCTCTCCTCGTCCGCTATCTCTTCCTCCTCTTTTCGGCTCTACCCTTAATATACCCATCAGACAAGTCACTCAGCCATCATGCGAGGAGAATGTAAGAGCTCAGACCTCTTTCCTTCTCCTCTTCTGCGTTGACTTCTGTAACATTGATGCCCTCCCTTTCTCTTCTCTCTGTCGCTCCTCTGCAAGTTAGATTGTATCGGAGCAGCTTCATTCTTCACGTAAAGTCTTATCATCGAGTTTTAATTGGCTGGTTCAGGATCCATAACTTACCTGAAATTCTTATCACTCTCTCGAACAAACCAAAACCCTCAGTTTGGCCGCATCGATTCTGATGGTATTTGTTCATGTCGGTCAAATTAACCCCGGGTCTTTACCAAAGATGGTAGAGATGATCACCATTCACACGGGCGGAGTTGGAGCTGCTCTTCAAGGTATCTTGAATCTAGGAATCAACAGAAAGGTCGCGTCGTAGGAAATACCTTCTCACTAACGAACACACGGTCAATTCGACATCGATCTTGTGTTGTTGTAGCTGCCAATACGCGTTCGACTGGAGATATCTACGCGAACACATCGACGATCGCAGCACTTGGGTCAGGTGGTGGGTTGAGGGATACTTACAAGTGGGGCTTGCTGAACTACTGCGGGTACATTGATGGTCGAGGTGTAAGTCGATGGACGCAAACTCTCTAGTGACTTGGAATAACGATACAATCTGGCTGCTGATGTTTCGATCCCCTCTGTGATATCGTACAGAGTTGCGGAGATACTCATTTCGGACAAGCGTTCCAACCCGAGTTGGTTATCTTAGCTGACGCTCCTTCGAGAACCACAAGAAACTCGTTCGTATCCTCGACCGAAGGAAGATTTGGAAAATCCTCGGGGTTCTCTCTCTCTCTGTTGCAAACGACCGAAACCACTGATACAGGGACCTGTTTCTTTTTGATAGAATAAGCGACCTCATTCCTAATGGAACGACATTCACCGATTCGTCCTACACCTCTCGATTCTCGAAAGCTGCTTTCTGGTGTATATTCGTATGTGTTCGATTGATGGCTAGATACATCATTATGTTCACCAAGTATCAACCTCACCACGTCTCTTGCTCTTGACTCCCCCTCCCCCTGTTTGCTTTCTTTTTCTTTCTTTTCTTTCAATGACTTAGATTGGATCTTGTTCAGCTCTTCTTTCCTTTGTCTTTGGTGTGATTCCAAGTCGATTCACTTTCCTCCTCGCGTCGTTCTGGTCAATCATCTCGGCTTTCGGACTCGTGATTGGGGCGAGCATGTGGACTTCGACGTTTGTCAAGTACGTGGAAACTCTCTTCACCTTGTCAAACCAAACTAGAGAGAAGGCAAAACATACAGGTTGTTTTTCGTGAGGCTGACCATCTTCTTTTTTTCCCGCTTTTCTTGCCATCCATAAATCAGGGTTCGTGCCATCGCGCATACTTCGACCAGCACGGGTATCTCTGCCGCTTTCGGAAACGGCCTTATCATCACTTGGGTTGCCTTCCTTCTTGTCTCACTCGCCAGTGAGTATCTCACTATTCTTCCCTATAGACGATTTCAACCTGATAAGGGAAGGCAATCGATTCGGTTAATAACACGTCAACTCATCCACTCATTCAAATCCAAATAGTCCTTCCTTACCTCGTCTCCACTTGCACCTACCGACGTTACTAGAATCACTCCGAGCGTCGTCCCTCAAACCCTCTGCTTCTTCCTCAACCCTCGATTTTCTCTCTCTCTCTCTCTCTTTAATTCAGCTCATCCTACTTATGTCAGACCAAATTCCAAGCAAATCATCACACTCATTATTGCCCAAACAAACCTTCCTTCCCCCCCCCCCCTTTACTGCTTCTCCTTCCGTACCTTTACCAAATCAACTCTGGTCTGCTTTTCGTTCCTTTTCAGCCTGCTTCAAACGAATCTTTCTCTCGTTTCTCTCTCTCTCTCTCTCTCCAATCCACAAATTGGGGCTGAAACACGATGCATCCATGATATCCTCGTGATCGATGGATTGAACAAGAAAGAAAAGAGATTTTTTTTTTTTTCCCTTCTCAGAATTGTCCTTCAGTGAAATCAAGGACGCAAACGTTCGAGAGTTCCGGACCAACGAGGTTTTTGAATTCGAGATGGGCTGGATCAACGTCGAGGTAATAGGCTCGATCTTCGTTTGACTGTCAAGAACGAGAACAGGAACAAGAACAAGACAAGAGAGCGAGCAGGTTGGTGGAAGGAGAAGAAGAAGAAGAAGAAGAAGAAGAAGAAGGAGCAACATTTAGCCCGGGAAGGTTTTGATGGTTGAAATGAGAAAGTGTCAAGTTGATTTCAGAGAGGAGATGAGGATCAAAAAATATAAATAAAAATAAAACGTTCCTCTTTGTGTCGATGAGGTCGAACGGACGAGGGGGGGGTAGAGGGAAAGATAAACTTACCTCGAATTCTACCAGAAACACGTACTAGATCATCTCACGTTGAAATCCATCATCCAAACATGCAACGAAAGTTTTCAAAAATTAGTACCTCACGATCTCCAAACGCAGGGTAATATTACCATCTTCAATTTGCGTTTGTCTCTTCCTTCACCTTGAGACCTTTTGATTGACCTTCTGGACTATTCTGAGCTCCTCCAACGAGAGATGTGATGTAAGGTTGTCTTGATGATGGATGAAGACAACTTGATCTGAGTGAGATGAAGTGATCGCAGATGGTGGTGATTTTGGATGAATCGGTGGAGGGTTTGAACGCAAAGGCGACGACGTGCTTTGGACGGGGCAAAGGAAGGGTGGGGTTCGTTAAGCGTACTTTCAGGGTGGAGACTTAGAGAGCAGTACCAGTGGCAGGGAGGGAGATACCTGGATGGTCATGATTGACGGATTGAGGGCGAGGAGGAGACGTTAACGATTCCGGAAATGTCCCCCGGTCAGACCGCGCGACTAACCTGACGGATTTTTGGTCTTACACACTCTTCTTCTGCTATACTCGGGATAGATCTAGAGAGATTTGGCGTCACGTTCGCTTCTCCGTCGAGATGAAGATACCAAACTGTTTGAAGCAGATTGTCGGTCTTCCTTTCTCATCAATTCTCATCCCACACGCGACATTGTTCATTCGACAGTTGCATTCGGCACTCGATGAGGTCAGGGTAATCACGAAGATGCCAGATGCGGAATCAAGAACGCCCACGTGTAGATGATAGGAGCGATATCGGACGAGGGACTCCAAATGGACAGCCGCTCACAATGTGATAGATCAGTACGAGATCATGAAGTAGATGCAATTGTCATTGATCCTCAACATCAAGAGAACCTCTGGTCAATCATCGCATTCTTGGTCGAATCGTGAGGTGAATGACGGAAATGGAATCTGTACATCAGGGGGAAGAAGACGAGCAGACAAGAAGGACAGAGGATAAGGGGAGGGGGATAAAGTAGTATGTTTCGTGTTGTCGAGAGTATTCTTGAAGGATGAGCCCGACTTTGGTCGAACCACGAGGAGAGAAAAAGAGAAGGGAGAGGGAACTTAGCGACCGTCTCTCGGATCTAGGAGGATCCTGAGAGGAAGTTCTTTTTTGGGTGAACGTGAAGTAATTTTTTGGTGTGTGGATGTGTGTGGGGTGTCTTTATTGGAAACAGAAGCAGAAGAAGAAGAAAAGACACAGAGGGAAAGGAGGAAAGAGCGATAAGAATATTGACGACGAATTGTTTTTCGAGCATTTCCTCAAGCAGAAACGTGAGCCCTGAAGAGCATCTCGGGGAGGAACTGAGAAGGTGCGATGCCGAAACAAAAGTCAGCTATCCGTTGTCGTAGGACATCGTCAGTAAAGAATACGGCCAGGTCGAACTCACGTGAGCAGTAAGCGATCGACCGCCAAAGAATCGACCGTTAAGACCTGCGACGGCCTTGGCAGATCCATCGAGACCAGCGAACTGGATGTAGACTTCACCCTGTAGATAAAAGGAGCAACCGCTCGAGCGTCAGACGATGGACCATGGTACGAGACGGTCCAGGAGAAGTTAGCAGTCGACGAACCTGAGATTCCTTTTCGACCTTGATTTTCGTGACGGAGCCATACTTTGCCTCACACTCTCCCTTGATGTCCTCGGCAAGATCAGTATCCCAGTCACGCTCGGTTTCTCTGTTAAGACGAGAGGGAGAGGGATCGAGGACGTGAGCATAGTCATTTCTGGGATGAAGATCGGAGCAAAGGCGAGGACGCACTCTTCAGGGTTGAACATGTTGTTGACGAGGATGTAGATGGAAGGCTGGATAGGGATAGCAGGTCGGGCAGCGGCACTGTGGTGTTACAACACAAGGTTGAGGGGTCAGGCTCGGGTTCAACTCTTGCGCAGACTCCGGATCGAACTTGAGTGTCTCCAGAGGCGAGAGAAAAATGACTTACGGAACCATTCCCATCCTGCTGGGATGAACACCGGGCACAGGAGCAGCTGGCAGAGAAGGCACATCGGTCCTGGCAAGCTTCATCATCAATGCCTGTCGAGCGGCATGGTCCATTCGCTGACCGTGATGCTCCTCAAGCGACTCGGGAGCGCCTCCTCCATTAGCATTGTTGCTGGCGTTGGCACCAGTACCGGCATTGTTCAGGTGGACGTTTCCGGGGAGACCAGGGATCTCTCCAGGTGGAGGGACGGCGGTTCGAGTCGAGTTGTTGGCCTTTTCGTTGACTGTCGAGACTCGGACTGAAAAGAAGGAAGACGCAGTCCGTTGAGATTTGATTCGATCAGAGAGTCGAAGAGAGGATGGACGCACGCTGTCTACCAGCTAATTCAAAGCCGTTCATGGTAGCAAGAGCAGTCTTGGCAGCCTCGAGTTCAAGGAACCTGTATGCATGAAAAGTCAACAAAGCAGATCAGCTTTCGATTCGAGGGATATGAACACGACATCGATCAGTACTTACTGAACGAAGCAGAAACCCTTGCTCTTGCCAGTCATGCTGTCTCGGTGAAGATCGACAAATTCAAGTTCTCCAAACGGACTGAAGACTTGCTTAATATCGTCTGCAGTGAGCTCGAAGTTGAGCGAACCAACGTAAAGACGGTGGTAAGGAACCTCGGCACCGGCGTGTCGATCTCGGTGAAGGGCATTTTGAACAGGTCGAATCTGTTGAGCGAACAACTGAGCGGCAGCGAGAGGAGGAAGGGAGCCGGGTCTAAGAAGACAAAAGAGACATGCGTCAGTCGAGGACTTGGGATATATCCGAACAAGTCGCACTTACCCGATCGTAGGTGCCCCAGGCAAGTTGGCGAGAAGCGCAGGGGTATTGCTGGCAGCCTGCTTGTTTCGCTCGGCCTCGGTGAGCTCGACTAGGATAGGAAGACCCATGACGATCGTTCCACTTAGAGCGATGGCCTTCTCTACGAGCTCGATCGCAGAAAGCTCAACATACCCGATTCTAGAGTAGATGGTCAGCACACATTGGTGATTGACACAAGGCAAGCGAGGTCGAGCCATAACTCACCCCTTTGACCTCCTCGAGAGCCTGTCAGTGACAATCCTCGCGTCTCGGACAGTGTTGTCGCCAAGCTTGTCTTCGAAGAAGAGTCCAAGATCTCGACTAGTCAGCTTGGCCGCCAGCTGGCTCACGAAGACGGATCGAGCTTCAGAGTCAATTTCGTCCAGGAGCGCGTCGGCTCCTCCGGCACCAGATGTGTCGTACGAAGGAGATTGGCGTCTTCGTCGCCGGGATGGAGATCGGTCATAGCCTCTGTTAGTCGTAAAGAAAGGTATTCTGGATCAGTGGCCAAGCAACGAAAGTACAAAGAGAAAGAGCACCGAGCATTCGACGAACCGGTCAGAAGGACGGTCTCGTCCACGGTCTCGGTCGTCTCGAGGAGGGTCTGGATCAATGAGACGCGTCAAGAGAATTAGTATATACGGATCTGTCTGCATATATATACCCAGGACTCTGGATCTGGAGATATATGAAGCCCAAGAATCGCTTGAAACTCACAGTCAGCCCTTTCCCTTTCCCTCCTCATCTCCCTGTCTCTCTCGGCCCTCTCCCTCTCCCGGTCCTCAGTCGGTCTCCTCTCTCTCCTTCCACTATCGCTTCCACCTCTCGATCGATGGGAAGCAGAGTCCCTGGATCGATCTCTCCTCCTTTCGCCCCTACCATCGTCCTCTCCTCCTCTGCTGCTCCTGCCATATCTCTCCTCTCGCCTCTCAGATCTCCTCCTTCGCCTATCCTCTGGATCCTCTTCTTCGCCAAATTCCTCCCTCTCGCGCCTCTTCCTCCTACGACGAGCCTCGTCTTCCTCGTCATCATCGCGATCAGCGTGACGACGAGAGGAGGATCGTTCACTTCGTCCTCCTTCGTCGGCATCCCGGTTCGAGTGGCTGCGGTGCGAGTGTCGAGAATGAGTAGGAGAAGGAATGGCGTCAGATCTATGTCGAGAGCTGAGGTGGTCAAACGTAGGGTTGATACAGTGAAGCAGGAAGGGGGGGGGGGGGGGGGGGGGGGGGGGGGGGGGGGGGGGGGGGGGGGGGGGGGGGGGGGGATTTGGCTTGTTAGTAAAAATACAGATCTTACGACGTCGACGTGGTCTCAACACGTACGATCTGGACAATTCCGGAGTAGGCTCTCGATCGCCGAATCTTGGGGATGGAGTGTCGGCTGGCATAGGATGAGAGGTTGAAGTTGGTATGAGGACGTGAGATCAGTTCGATGATGGGGGTCGGGAGAGAGATGACTTTGTCTTTATTCTCAGCCAGTCTTGATCAGGACCTCTGCATAACCTCACCCGCCACTCTTTTGTTCCTCCCGGCCATCACAAGTCTCACTACTAGATTCAATGCCGGCCGACTTCGCCAGCGAAAATTCATCACTCAAACTTCGCCTCGCCGCCGCAGAGACACGGGCGGAACGCGCCGAGTCTGTGCTGATCGAGATCAGGCGTGCTGCTGCTATAAAGGATGGATGCAGGGCGATGATGGTCAAAGAGGGAGATCCTTCAGGCGTCAAGGGCGCATATGGAGAGACTGAGGGCCTTGGGACATGGCTGATGGTCAAAGTGAGTTGAGCGACGATGGATGATGTGGTCTTCTCGCTACGCTGTGCTCCTTTTTCTTCTCGGGCCCTTCGCCCAGCCTAGATACTCTCTGCAACATCTCGCTTTGTATGCTGATGCTATTCGGTCCTTACGTGTCTCTTTGTCCTCTCGCTGCCCAGACCGAGACGGTGCAGCCTCATCCCTCGACGACTTCTCGACTCCTCCTCCCTCTGCTTGCCGAACTTGGTCTCTCGTCCCCTTCTCCCGACAGATTCGCGCTGTCGGAGCCGTTCCCACCTGGAATTATGTACTGCCTCGTCGAGTATTGCTCTCGTCCCGCTCTCGCTGCTCTCTGCCTCGTCTCGTCGTCAGTCCGAGCGATAGCTTCACCTCGACTCTACCGCTCCATGGTCATCCAGTTTGCCGATCAGCTCGACCCTTTCCTCGGCGAAGTTGTGAGTCGTGTACATGTATTCTGGATTCTGTATGCCAGATGCTGGATGCTAGTGGCCCACTGCTCCCATGTTGACCGATTGCTCATTCTGGTTGTTCTTGCGATTTCAGTCCCACGCTCTTACTCTCGACCACGTCAAATCTCTGCAAATCGACTTGCACATGCATCATCTGAGCTCCACAGGAAGAGAGGCCCACCCTTATCCATCCATCGCGTTGCCTAACCTTCGACATCTCAGCCTAAGGCCAATCGAGTACATATACAGTCGCCGCGTGGCTGATCCGAAGCATTTTGAGTATCTTCAACTCGCATGCCACTGGCTTTCCACCATGGACCCCGTCACTGTCGATTTCCTCCCGAAAATAGAGGACAAGCAGACAACCCAGGGCTGTATGGCTAGCGATGAATTCCGCTCGGAGGTCAGCCTCGGCATCTGGCTCATCGCTACCCAAGGTTGGACTCGCGTCGAGTCCATCACCTTTCACGATTCTCTGCTGACTGTGCTGTCCGTGAACGAGGAGGGGCACGAACTTCCCTCTCTCGATCTCTACGCCCGTGGAACGCCGTTCGCTCGGTCTCCTCATCTGGCGCTCTGCTGGACGTTCTCGGATCGGATCGGGTACTCTGCTGAAGATGGAGATGGGGAACCGTGGTTCTCGCTCAGTGAACTTGAAGAAAGCGGCGTCTTTGAGCTACCGGGTGTGAAGGCAAGAGGGCTCGACCTCATCATCGGTCACAGACAGGAGTGTCGAGAGCGAATAGAAACGGAGCTGGAAGATCAGCTCGGGATCAGGAGGCTGGTAAGATGGAGGGCTGAGTAGGTAGCACGATGCGGTGATGACTCGATAATATTCTATGTGCCTTTACAATCGAGATGAGCCAATCCCTGTTATTATGTACAAGAAAGGAAGGTACTTGACAGAGAGAAACGCTGAAGTCTTCGTCGCCAACGAGATGGACCGGTATGGATCGTGAATTAGATGGCTGTTGGTAGATAGACCAGAGACCTTGCAGATATGCCAAAGGCGAGTCGGGTGGACACAATTTGAGTTTCGTTTCTCTCCACATATGTGATCATTTCTCTTCATGCGTTTACTCGTCATCGTGGCACCGATACCCATCAGAAGTGTTCGATGCTATCCTTTCTTCGTGTGGGCTCCAGTCCATTTGCGCCGTCCCTCTACCAAATGTCGTCTACCCAATCAACAAACGCAGAAACAACATCGATACAAATGACAAGAGAAGAGGGCATGTCCGAGTCCATAGTCAACATAGCGCATTTCCCTCCACGATCTCTCGATCAGGAAGGCTGCCCAAACAGGGTCGACGCGGGGTCCGGCTTAAGTGGGCTCTGACTTGAGGATTGAACCCGTAGGATCGAACCCTCAAGCTTGGGTCGATCGGAACATCTCGCGTTGATTCAGTACCGGCTTGCGTGGATGAGGAGCAAAGCAGTGGCGACCTCACTAGGGAGAGAAGCGAGGAGATGATCGTTGAATGAAACCAATCCAAGCGAGGCTCGTTTCGAAAAACACTCGAAAGCGTCACCCAAGAAGGGAGCGTGACATATATTTGGTGATGTCCAACAACCGCCACCAGCTGCCCTTTGGTCATGTCAGCGACTCCTCAACCCTCTCAAGCAAGCTCCCTGGCAGCTGTCGCGATCCTCTCGCTCGCCCTCGGTTACTGGATCGGTGTCGGTCGGAGTCTTGGTGTCTCCCGACCAAGCGAAGGTCTCGGCGCTCAGGACGAGTCCAAGGCGGCTTCTGCACCTGTAGTCAACGAGGAGAAAGCATTAGACTCGAAGGCATCCACTCAGGTGGAGGAAGACGACGACGGAGAGAGTGAAAGTGAGAGCGAGGACGACGATGGACCTGTTGCCGGACTTGACTCGATTAAGCCTTCATTCATGGAGGAGTGCAAGATGGTAAATCATTTCCATTTCCGAGTCAGGACATAAATATCAGCTCCGATTGATCAGTTGGATTTATGATCAGGTCCTCGTCGTACGAACCGATCTCGGCATGACAAAGGGCAAGATTGCAGCTCAATGCGGGTCAGCATACTTCCTTTAACCTTTCGTCACCTTTCATCTTATACCGCTGACAAGTCTTCCCATGATTAAATTGGGCAACCATCAGACATGCTACTCTTGCATGCTACAAGACTCTACTCGCCTCGAATCCGGACCTTCTCAAGCACTGGGAGCGCACAGGGTTAGTCTGCATACAATCTGCCTCTTCCTCTCATCGAGATCATGCTGATGACCCTTCGAACATCCATAGACAAGCCAAGATTGCTCTGCAAGTTTCCAACGAGGATGATCTCCTGCTTCTTCAAGCCACCGCCCAATCGCTCAATCTCTGTGCTCGAGACGTATGTTTTGATTCTCAACCACGTCCGTCCTGACAAGTCAATTCTCCTCTGACTACTCTTTGATGCATCTCTGTGAACCTCATCAGATTCAAGATGCTGGTCGAACGCAAATCGCCGCTGGATCTCGTACGGTCCTCGCCATTGGTTCGTGGGATTGCCTTTTGCCTTACTATCGAGGCAGTCTTGAACCAAATCTGACTGTCTTATCCATGCGCTTTTTATGGTAGGACCTGGACCGGTCAAACTGATCAACCAAGTGACTGGTCACCTCAAATTGCTTTAAGGTCGTGCTGTCGAACTCCCCTGGCTGAAACCAAACTTTCTATAGAGCATCCCTGATCATCTTCATACTAGACTCCTTACCAGATTGATACCATGTATTAATACCATCCAACGCTGACCGTGATCCATGGGTTCCTGACATTGCTCATGATTCATTTCTATCGTCTAACAGGGAGGGAATCGTTGATCATCGATGACGATGCTGTATCGTGCATCTCTCGCTCACTCAAGATCACCAAACAACGAGGACCTGCTCGATCGGATCTTTCTGAGTACGATCACATACACCATCAACGCCAGGTAGAAAGCATCAATTCGGCCTCTCTCCGACGTCTAACCTTCCCCGCTCGATCCGCCTCTTCTCCTTCCTGGCCAACCACTTAGCCTTCATCTCATCTATTTGAGCGTCCCGTTCACTCGCACCAACCTTCACACTGGCATCATCGATACGCTTCCTCGCTTTCCGATCCTTCGGCCTCGCTACCACATAAGTCGGATCCTTCAGAGCTTCGTCAAGAAATACTTTCTCCTGAGGAGTGACGGGCAAGATATGTTCCGATCCAGCACTCGCCCAAGGCGAAGTATAAGCACGAACCCAGGGATCCTGATAGAGTCTCGAAGTTGGGTGCGCATCGTTTGATGAAATGTCTTCGGAATTGGAGGTTGATCGAGGGCGAAGATCAAGGACGAGAATGACGAATTCCGATAAAAGTTTTTGGTAGAGCGACCAGATATGGATCGGGAGGACAACTGAGAGATGATCGGGAATCCGGTATTTGGGAATAGAAGGGTGTGGAGAAATCCATGCGTCCCGAGGTGAGTTTGATGCGAGATCGGTTGATGGCGATGAAGGTGATGATGCTGACGGTGGTGATGAATTATTCGAAGGAGGATGAACAGGCCATCGAGTCAAATCCAATCGTTCGATTGACCCTCTGAGACTTGGCAAAAGTCTCGCTCTTTCCCTATGCTTTCCAGCTCCCCTCTCTAAAGCATCCAACAATCTCTCCCTCCTACCATCCTCAAATTCACTCCAATCTAAACCCAGACCCTTCAACTTCGCTTTGATCCACTCCTTTCCACCCTCCCCTTCCCCTTCTCCTGGCCCCCCCTCGTCTTCGAGGATGACCCTGACCGTCAAGATTGGTGTCAGTTTCTTGATTGCATCGTTCCAAGCTTTCCACCGTAGTTTGGCTTCCTTCCAAGGTTGGATGAATTCGTCAACGAGTAGCGACTGATCTTGAGGTCGAGCTTGAGCGGGAAGATTGTTTGGGAAAGCGAGGGTTTGAGGAGAGTAAGAACCAGAACAAGTTTTCGATGAAGTAAGGAGGTTGGCCAGCAGTGGAGAATAAGTTGGCGTGGTGTAAGATGGGACAGATGGTGATTCGGGTCGTTTTGGAAGAAGGGAGGGATCGAGGACAGGCTGTGTTTGTTGGAAGAGTCAACCAAGGTACGAATCAGACGATGAGTCACGAAGACCTACTTGCAGTGAGCGATAGGATCACTGCACTGCGATGAAGATTTACCCTCATGAGGTCGTTTCTTCTCGATCCCTTGACGCCGTAGCCCCGTTCCAGTGTCCAGTAAAAAGCGTCCGGATCACCACGAAGCGCTCTACAAAGCTTCCGGTATTGCTGCCAATGTTCAAAGACGCCATGAGACGAATTCAAAAGGTACCTTGAGCTTTGAGTCCAGGAGCAAATAGTAAACAAGACGTTGGTGATGTACTGACGGATCTAGAGTTGCTAATCCTGAGTTCTACTTCTTCGTCATCATCCAAG
Organism: Udeniomyces megalosporus; assembly: GCA_039545415.1. Taxonomy (NCBI): domain Eukaryota; kingdom Fungi; phylum Basidiomycota; class Tremellomycetes; order Cystofilobasidiales; family Mrakiaceae; genus Udeniomyces; species Udeniomyces megalosporus. The sequence goes on along the minus strand of BCKM01000003.1, from coordinate 322,148 downwards.
GTTTGCATCAACCTGAACTGCTTTCTGAACCGTTGGCCAAAAAACTCTCTAAAGTTTCATAGCAAGCCATCAGTCCAGGCATTATCCAACATGTACACTTGATAAGTGAAGGTGACGGACCCAACATGAGCGTCTGGATGCCTGGCGGCCGCCTTGAGACAATGACGATACAGGTTCGTGTGTGAGGTAAGGAGAGTAGGACCAAGAGGAGCGCGTACTTGGCGATAGGATGGTGCCATCAAATTCGTCATTGGTGGCAATTGCAGAGAGGATAGGTGATTAAGAGGCCAAGAGGAGGGTTGAAGCTCGCAGTCGAAATTCGTCGCCCAAGCTTGAGTCTCAGGGTCGACAGAGAGCTAGATACGTAAGGTACTCGGGTGGACCAAGGACGGATCAGCTGGTGTAGTTATCGTCAACGGGAGGACAATCTGTCAGTTGATGCGGTGGAGAGGAGTGGGATTCTAAATCATGATGGAAGGGTCGTCCTAGATTCAACTAACCCTTGGCAGAAAATCCTCACATCGTATCGCTAGAAACCCCTTGATGGGTTTCGGGCTACAATCACACGTCATACCCGCAAGCAAAAAAAAAATCAAGAAGTAGTCTTGTTTGTTTGAAGAACCGGGGTTCGACTCTTTGTCCCCGACGAGCGACCAGAACCTCCTCCCGAATTCTCGTCGGACAACGACGTCAAACATGCCGCCCACCCCACTATCACCGACATCATTTCCTACTCTAGAATCTCCATCCACTCCACCTTCGGAAAGCCCAACCAAGATCACTTCACCACCACTCGTCGCCTCTCCCTCCAGCTCGTCCCTTGCCCTTCCTTCTGCGGATGACAGACCCCGGGGGGGCGATGGTGATGAGGAAAAGCCACTCAAGTCATCGACAAGAAGATTGAAACACGGTCCTCATAACGGGATGCATAGAAGAGCGAGTAGCACGCATATGTGAGTTTCAAGGGATGCGAATTGACGATAAAGCCCAGACCGGCGTCAATCACGAGGGACTGCAGGAATAGCTATCCTATACCATATCGCAGCAGCATCATAGGCTGACATCTGAGTGTTTTTCTCACTTGTAGAGTAAGAGAGACGCTCAATGCCAAGAGCACCGAACTCGACGACGGTCGTCGGACAGTCAATCAATACAAGGTAACTCGCAGCAATCGCTGTCTCATCTTGATCACTCCCTGAACGTGACGACCATACTCATGATCGCATCGCTGCTGGCGCTCCCTCATTCTAATGATGCCTTCAGCTTGGTCCAGAGATCGGAAAAGGCGCGTTTGGTAGGGTTGAACTTGGATTGGATGTTCAAACGGGGAATACCTACGCTGTTCGTATTTATACCGTCTCATTTTCCCGAAATTCGAATCACGAGCCAACGACTCATTAGGTGCAAAATCACATCGATTCTAGGTCAAGGAATACTCCAAATCAAGACTTCGTCGTCAAGTACTACAGAGATCCATGGCCGACAGCAGGAATATGAACCGAGGACGAGGTCGTCGACAAGTCACCAAGAGCAGCGAGGGAAGAGGTGAGGATCGAAACAGGGATGAAGAGGGCAACCCGTTGGCGTTGATCGCGAGGGAGATGGCGATCATGAAAAAGCTGGATCATCCCAACGTTAGTCTCTACAGCGAGGGTCATTTTGTTTGCTAGTACTAAACTCATCTTCATCGACGTTACTAGGTCATCCATCTCTATGGTACGCAAAAGTCACTCAGATTGGCTCCAAAAAAAATGCACCCACGAGCTGACCATCAATCTCGCTCGCTCACATGTGCAGAGGTTCTTGACGTTCCAGATCAAGATTCTCTCTACATGGTGCTCGAATACTGTCCCGGTGGCATCCTTATGGAACTTCCTTCTGTCTCTACACCATCACCTTCCTCATCTCCATCATCAGACCCTCTCAAAATTCCCATGCCCGCAAAGATCCCTCCCCCAATGAACCTTCTCACCGCGAAGCTCTACTTCTCACAGATCCTCATGGGTCTGGAGTACTTGCACGAGAACTCAGTAGTTCATCAAGATCTCAAACCGGAGAACATCTTGATCGGATCCGATGGGAGGACGGCCAAGTTGTGCGATTTCGGAGTGAGCGAGATGTTCAAGAAGAGGGGAGATGACCGGGTGAGGAAGGGTATGGGGTCACCGGCTTTCATGAGTCCGGAAAGTTTGGGTGAAGAAAGAGAGATTCATGCAAAGGCTGCTGACAGTAAGCCTTGCCAAGGTTTGGAAACGAACTTGGTTTCGTCTGCTGATCCTATCTATGATTTGTATCTCACTACAGTCTGGGCGTTGGGGGTCACGCTGTATTGCATGCGATCAGGGTTCTTGCCATTTCGTCAGGATAATCCCCTTGACCTCTACGAAGCCATCAAGTCCCAACCGTACGTTCATGTCTTCGTCCATAGATCCCACTTGATTTCGTCGAGTCCTTTCATCCCTAATTCCTCCCATCCTCTTACGGGTCGACAGAATTGAGTTCCCTCCTCAATGGACGGGAGCAGGCAAACAGCTCATTGAACGTATGCTTGATCGGAACCCAGAGAATCGAATCACCATCGACGAGATCCGCGTACGTCTTGAAAACTTTGACATTCCTCGATTCTTCCCAAACCGTTCATGTTGTTGTTGAGATTGACTGAAGCCTGTATCTGATACATCTTAATCCCCAGGACCATCCTTGGCTCAGCGACATCGAGATGCCAACCAAAGCTTGCAATTTGGCAGAGGAGCGGATGGTCAGGGAACCAAGCGAGTCTGAGATCAATGGGGCCATCAAGAGCATCACGAGTGCTTTCGCAGTCATTCGAGCGGTTCAAAAGTACACGACTCTATCCATCCGGACTCTGAAAGGAAACTCGAAGAAACCTACAAGATCTGGACCTACGACATGCTTACTGACTCACTGCTTATGATTTTACCTCGCTTTGTCCCGGTCTCTTCATCCAAATTCGATTCCTCTTCCTTGGGTATCTCTTCCCCCCCCTTGATCTGAAACCTCAGGTTCAAAAAACTGGCTTCCCAAGCTCGCTCTCGGGGTTCATCTCGTACATCCACCATGGAATCCGCCATCTCACTCACATCTGAATCTCCTCCTGGCTCCATCATCTCTAGACCATCCACTCCATCCAGCTCTCTGGAGCAAGATAGATCATCACCTCATGAGAATGGGAGACCGCATCCTTTGTCATCGAGTAAAGCGGATGATCAGGACGAGGAAGGTCAAGTTGAGGTCTCCGAGGAGCCGATGGAGATGGATGAAGATGAAGAAAGAAGGGGGAAGATCGGAGAAAGTCGAGGAAGCGAGAAGAAGGGGAAAAGAGAAAGGGATGGAAAATCATCATCACCTTTCATCCAGTACTCGGACGAACCGGTGGATTACGCAGAAGAACCAGTGGAATATTCAGAAGAACCAGAATCCATGGAGGATCTCAACCTAACTTCATCAAGCCAAGGAAAGATCGAGACGACGACGACGACGAATCAATCAAGACAAAAACTTCAATCTCGGAATCTTTCCTCTTGTTCGACGTCCGAGGTCTTCCAACCACAACGTTCGTTGTCATCCATATCATCCGCTTCTTCACCCAACGCGGTGGATTCGAAAACTCGACAACCAAGACCGAAACCTAGGAGGTTAAACGTCGAAGTAACGTCGCCTCCTTCCTCAATCGCTACTGAAGGACCCAATGACGGCCAAGATGAAGACGGAGATGTGGATGCTTTAGGTGGTGAGATGAAGAGATTCGGGATGGTTGTCGTGGAAAGTCCAGGTGGGGGAAGGTCAGAGATCGGATGAGAAAAAATGTATACGATCGGGAGTTGGGGTTTTTTTTTTCTTCTCTCTCGATGGCGACTCACTCACATCTTGCTTTTTGTCTCTTTTGTCGTGAACCTGTCATTTTTTTTTTTTTGGGTTTCATTGTCATCTTATTTTCTTCCTTAAAAATCTTGTCGTCTTTTTCATACCTGTCTCTCCGCTTCAACCCAATCTCACCCCATTTAATCCAGCTATCTCTCAACCCTGTGATCCATTTCTGAATCGCGTAGGCTATATCGATGATTGGTCGTCAAGATCAACATCACATCTCCAGAAATCGTGAATTCATGCGCATAAGGACCAAGAAGAGAGAAAACTCTTCCTCTCCTGTGCGTTCTTCTGTCAGGTGGTCTCATCTTGATGACTAAACCAGACAATGACATTAGCATCTTGGGTCAACATGTGAAATAGACGCGCAACATTCTCTTCTCTCTTTTTGATTCATTGTTACCCCTTTTCGACGGATGCATCCACATGAACGACGATGCATACTTGCATGAGCAGATGACCGAGAAAAGACTTCCTATTGGATCCTTTCAACTATACACTTGGATTCTGGATGGTTGGATTATGGTTGAGAGGAGGAGGAGGATTGATTCGATCAGAGCGAGCAGAAGAAATGAAAGAAGGCCAGACTGGAAAGTGAAGTAAGGGGAGGGACGGGTTAAGACGTTAGGGTAAAGAAAAGATGAATATATTCGATTGGATTTGTTCCGTTTGATTCGGTGGGAGGACAATTTGTGAAATGCGATGATGATCTCAGGAATCAGAAAGACAGTCGCCCAATGGACAGGAAGAATTTAATTCAAGTCAAGCTCGAATCAGTATATCTTGATGATTATTAGCTTTTTGGCCTTCATAGAAAAGTCGAACTCGAGTCGTCCTATCTTCCGTTGTAACCATAGCGTTCATTACAATACGTTATCGGTCCGCGAATACAGAAGCAAGACTCTTGAAAGAAAAGAAAAAAACGTAAAGAGTAGTCTCCTTGTCTGCCTCTCGGCTTGAACTCTATCTTCTCCGATAGGCTTTTTGTTTTGTGTGTGTGTGTGTGTGTGTGTGTTTGTATGCGGATTCTTCCCGGTGTCCCTGTCCCCGTCCTGAGTGTAAGTTGAGACAGATGGTTTTTGCAGACAACACTCCCTCCCTCATCTCACTACTTCCCGAACCCATCTATCGTTACTCTTCCTTCTCTTCCTCCTTCTTCTTGTTCGCCTGGTGTTCCTCCGGTACATGACCCTCTGCCAACATCCTCTCCAATCTTCTAACTTCCGCCACGCTTTCCGCCCCTGCGATCGCTTTCTTGACCTTCTCCCTGTCTTCATCCGTCATCAGTCGACCCTTTCCTCCATCAACGACACCAACGACGTTACCATTGCCGTTTGGCGATGTTTTGTTGGTAGAGTTAGCATGAGGGTTGGCATTGGGGGTAGTGAGGGCGAGAGCGAGGGCTGTAGGTTGAGAGTTTGGTGGGGCGGTAAGGAAAAGGGTGGTCGCTTGGGTTCGTTCGGCATCTTTTATTCGCTGGAAATCAAGAACATGAAGCTTTCCACCTGCCACCTTTGGGAGATTGTATGATACGAGGAAATGGGAGGTAGATGAAGGGGTGTCAGTCCTGGGTTGGTCTCTCACTAGCAAGACGGATGTGCAAAAGACTTGATGAGTATGAAGCGAACCTTCCAGATGCAAAAGTCTCGGTAGTGCTTCTCGCTCTTGACCGGATTGTTCATCAGATTAAGGTGCTGCAGGTTGGTGCATGCCTCGAGTGGGACGAGCGAAGAGAGGGATGTTATCGAGTTTCCAGAAAGGGCTGCAAGTTGAACGACGCATCAGCTTGAGCACATTCAGAACAACCTACGAGGGACGAAAGAAGAACCGACTCAGTGTGGTAAGGTTTGGGACCTATCAAGTGGTTTGATGTGACCAGGCGAAAGGGTAGGACGCGTCAGCATCGTTCGACCAGATCTTGCTCGTGTACTAAGGCAGCGGTGATTCGGGGGCGTGTTTTTCGGAAGAAGGAACCATGATCAAGACTAACGTTGAGAGAGATTGAAGGTGCTATCGAAGTGATGGCGTTGTTGGCTAGGATGATGGAGCGAAGCCTCGTAGCTGGAGCGTCAGGGATAGGACGATGAAGCAAAGGCAAGGCATCCCGTCAATCAGTAGTTGGACTTGCGAGAACCTGATCGGTTCGCTTCCCGTCCGCTTCGCCTTTAAGCCGGCCTGAGCACACAAGACAGGGACGACAAGGAACTCACAAAGAGGCAGGTTGGCCAGAGTCGACAAGGCATTGTCGCTCATGTTGAGACAATCGTACCCTCCCTGGAAGGCACCCAGATTCTCGATTGTTTGGATAGCAAGGCCACGAAGCTCAAGTTCACGCTCTTTGAGGGGATTGATGTGGGATGGAGCACGAGATACGAACTGAAGGAGGGTGAAGAAGGGATGAAGAGGTTGGGACGAAGTGGGATTCGTAGGACGGTGGGTGGGTTTTCAGTGATTTGATGATGGATGATTCTTCAAGGATTGGTCAGGACGTGTACGTACGTCTGGAGTGAGCTTGACCATTGTTCTGATTCGATGTGTGTTCGTGGTTTGAGGAGTCGTGGCGGAATCTGTTCGTTTGGGCGAGGGGACGTCGGGCGTCGAGGGGAATCCAAGATTTCGTTCCTCGCACTCGTCTTCTCACGTCCCAACTCTCCCAACACACACCGATCATGTCTGGTCTATCCGCCATAGCAGCTAGGAAACTCGCTTCAGCCTCTTCTCCTGCTCAACCCCAAGCCAATCCCTCCAATCAGGGCGAAGACCAACCAATTGAGTCCCGACCCACCTCCTCGCCCAAACCTGCTGCTGCCGCTTCATCCACAGCTACCCCGAGCAAGTCTCCTAAGGGCAAGAAGGCCCGACCATCTCCCAGGTCTACCAACAACATAGTGTCCACCCCTTCATCGGCTAACAAGCGAGCTCGATCGTCCGCTCCTTCACCATCCGCCTTCCCCGTACCACCACCAACCCCTCTCGCCCTCGAAGTCAAGAAACCGACCAAGAAGGTCTTTTCGACTGCTGATCAAGATGAAGATGATCTTGCCGACCTGGACGGCATCGGGCACGGTCGAGCAATGAATTTGGACGAAGGACCTGGGTTCCTTGGGGCCGCAAGTGAGGACGACGAAGATGAAGCTGTGGAGACTGACAGTCAGGCTGAAGAGGATAGCGATGAGGACGAAGAGGAGGATAGCGATGATGATGCGCCTGAGGAAGAATCGATGGGTAGGGGAAAAGAGGAAGCAGAGAGGGAGGATGAGAAACGTAGGGCTGCGGCAGAGAAGTAAGGCTTCTCCCTAACCCTCTTGTAGCGCCACGAAGGGGTGACTGATTTAATTGCTCGAACCTCTTCATCAATAGGATCAAACAAGCCCGTCGAACTGCTGCCTTGGCCCGTCAGAAGCAAGCCAAACCCGCCTCGGCTACTCCCAACGCCCCCGCCCCTGTGTCTTCAGCCCCTGCTTACCTTCCAGAGGAGATTTTCTCAGAAGCTGATGCTGCTCGTGCTGAGCGACTCGCTGCCGAAAAAATCGAAAAGGAGAACAAGGCGAGAGAGGAACGTAGGGCGATGAAGCTTGCTTCGGGTCTCGGCGTAGGTGGAAAGCGAAAGCGACGACATGGAGAGGTCGAGAAGGGAGAGAGGAGGTCCTTACCGTAAGCGATTGTATGGTTAGACAGATGGATGACCAACAATCATCATGCTGATCGTCGCATATATCTTGTCGTTTCCATCCTATCTCAGCGGTGGCACTTCCGTTCGACTGCTTCACGACCCTTCGACCGCATCGACTCCCTCACTCTCGACCTCATCCGTTGCACCTCAACCCAAACGAGTTCGAAAGTTCCTCAAGGATACCCAACAGCTCAAGCCCGTCCAATCTGACCCACTCAAGGGCAAGATGGTCGTCAACAGTGGGGGAGGTGGCAAGGACGGATTCGGGAGAGGTAGAAGTTGGGTCAGGAAGGAAGCCCATCTGGGAGCTAGTCAGAAGAGGAAAGGCGCTGCCCTAAACTTTATGACCGGGAGACTCGCTTGATCTTGATAGATGAATGATTGAGAAACCCAGGCGTTCGCGTGTACGTGAAGAAAGTCCTCGTGCCAGACGTGTCAACGCTTGAGAACACTGGACTGAGTTTTCGTCAGATAACCCATGAAATAACAACAACCACCGCATGACCAGAAACCAACTAATCCGTTCCAGTAAAGTAAGATCTATCGTAACGAGTCACTCTTTGTCAGATCCTCGATCTTTCTCCATCGATCTTGGGATACTCCCTCCTGATCCACTCAGCAACCTCCTTCCAATCACTGACTCTTCTCACACCATCAGGTAGATCCTCGTTCCTCATCTTCCCATCATCTCCATGTTCTCCCTGTCCATCCCTCTTCCTCTCAGCTTCTTCAAACGAATCCGTCTTGGCCGAATCGGACACTCTCGTGTTCCATTCGTAATTTCCGAAGAGGAGGCATGGGATTTGGGAAGAGGTCGAAGGAGGTCGAAGGAGAGGAGAGGAGGCTATGTCGAGAGCGTTCTCGAGGGAATCATCGATTAACAGAGAGGCGGAAAGATGGGAAATCACCTGGGAGATCAGATCAGATGAAAAGGTGTTGGTTGTTATCCACATTGAAAAGGAACTGGTGTGACGCGTCGATCTAGGCGTACCTCGGATTTCTTGGTAGGAGCAGATCGCTTGGGAGTAGGTTCAAACGCAGCAGGAGGAGGTCCGTTCTCCTTTTCTTCTTCGACCTTCTTCTCGTCATGCTTGTGCAGATGCGTGCTGTGGTAACCCGGAACATCAAAGTCAGAGAATAGCTCGACTCCCCCGTACGATCGAATCCTTTTTGAGTTCTGTGCCGCGAATGACTTACAAGCTTCCCGTGAAGAATAGCTCGTCGAAGATGTTTGGAAAGTTTTTGTTGATCCAAGCGGTAGAACCTTCACGTTCAGGTTCACCTCGAGCGGTGACGATGACGAATCGCAGGTTGGGTAGAGTTGGATCAGATTTGAGAGAGCTGAGAGTATCGAAAGCACCTGAAACTGGTAGAGTGTCGTCGAACAACTTCCTAGCGTACATCGAGTGAACCTTCTTCATTGTCTCTGCCGGCGTACCCCATCCTCTATTCCTCCAGTAATCTGTTTCGGACAGGGAGACGGGGGTTCAGCAACGGGTCAGATTGGGGAAATGGAGAGGAAGGGGATAGGCTGACGGTAGTATTTAAAGTCTTTGAGCGTCAAGTCGGTACCGTATCTGTTTGATTGGTTGGCAGTAAGAGGAGAAGATGTACGCGAAATCAGCGGGACGAACATGTTGCTTGAACATGATGTATGCACCAAGGAGATGGATCGGAACTTCAGTACGAACTCAGCATTGTGGATCTCCATTACACGTTCATTCGTACGAGAAAGCACATCATCTACATGTCGAGGAACAGGTGGCGGATTGTTTGGTAGAGGATCGACAATTTCGATTGAGCGATACGTAATTGTGCAAAGATCGATGAATGTCAGTCGCAATCGAAGCATTTGTACGAGGATACGGATGAAGTTCAAACCTAGGTCTACAGCAATCAACATGTCTGATAGTATACGGGCTGAAGCACGAGGTGGATGGTCAGGAAGTCGATGGAGCTGAATGGAGGAGAGAAATGAGAACCAAACAAGACCGAGGTTGGTTCTCACCATCAAAGCCAAAGCCTCGCTCATCCCATTCGCTCTCCACCTTGCTCGCCGTCCTTCTTCTTGGCTAGATCCCCAAAAAATGATCCCGACAAAGACCTGCCATCTTGCGACTTGTGAGGGTCAACCGAAAGACGACCATCGTCTTGCCCTTCGCGTCATTCTCCCGCAGTCCAGAGCTCAGACCCCTTCGCCTTCAGTTCACCACTTCCTTGATGCCCCCCTTTCGCCCCTAGCGCCTAGCAAGACCTCGACGAAAAGCCCAACCAGATCGAATCCTGCTCGACTCTGTCTTCCGCCCTCCCTTCCTTCACTTCCAGTACCTTTCCCATTTCCTTACTTCCTCACGTCCTCACTCCCTAACCTTCTGCCTTTTTTCCTATGGCTGAACTTCGCTGAGGTCTCCACGTCTGCATCAGATCAGGGTCAACCTCGCTGACCGTGTCGGCGAAGTGGTCTCCAAGCTCCGAGTGACCGAGATCATCCCGACATTCAGTCTTGTGACAACTTTAGTCCTTCGCACCGAGTATTCCCGGTAGATAAGATCATCTTTACGATGGCGACACGCACAATTTGATGATATCAAATGCCGACATCCATCAGACTCTGTTTCGGCCATGATGGCCGCGGCAGGGCTTGGCAGGGGAGCAAAAGAGAACATAAGGCCGCGCAGTGTCTTGAGGGAAACATCCTGTCCTTGGATGGCTGTCCATCCATGTGTAGCTGGCCGATGTATGGAGAGGAACGTGAGCGTAAAATCTGTATGGGAAGATATTGGAAGAAATGAGCTCTATGGATCAAAGTTCCTCCCCGACATACTTCCTTATCAAGTCCGAGATCAACGGCGTTCCACCAAGAGTTCCGTTTGATCAACAAGGTCGGACATTTCCAATAAAGATTATCATCTTGACTCTGGACCAGATACCGCGGTCATGCGCACAGATTTCCCTTCCGCCATTTTGTCGTTTCAGATCCCTGACTCTCTATCATCCCCCCCTCCACATCCCCTCGCAGATTTTGAACACCAGGCGAGACCGTCCATAACCCTTCCACATACATCCACTCCATCATGTCATACGATCGTCCATTACCCACTGATAAAGGAGACAAAAGTTCCGATATCGACATCCATACCCAACCAGCCGCACTGTACGGCTACGATGAGGACAAGTCTAACAAACCCGAGGCTGGCTACATCAGAGATGATGAAGCCCTCTCAGAGGCTGGCATCATCGAGAAAACTACCACTCATCGAGGACTCAAGGCCAGGCACATCTCGATGATAGCAATAGGTGAGAGGTTACGCTTCTCCCTTTTGTTTGATCTTTCACAATTTCGACCCTCCTCCTCTTTCACCTCATCACATCTTCTATGTTATGCTGAGACTTTGTCTTTCCAACACAATAGGTGGAGCGGTAGGAACAGGATTAATCATTGGTAGTGGTACAGCGCTTCCAAAGTGAGAAACAAGCTAAACGGCGGCGAGAAAACGACATCTCCCCGCCCTCCAGACCTTTGCTCGTCCTTTGCTCATCCATCTTTCGCTTTCGTGTCCAATACTTTCTCGTATCTAGAGCAGGACCAGTAGGACTGTACGTCATGGAAACATCATTCCTTTGGAACCACTGCAGATGTTGATTAGGACGCTTCATCTCCCTGCTACCGCGCGTCTTTAGCTTCATCGCATACATCGTCCTTGGTTTCGCCTGCTTTACTGTCATGACCTGTCTGGGAGAAATGGCCACTTACCTTCCTCACAAACAAGGATTCGCTGGTTATGCGACTCGATTCGGTGCGTAGCGATGTACCATGCCGATCCCTGGATCTTCCTTCCTGATTTTCCCACCATTATATACATCTCTCCCCCTCTTTCTCCCTCTCCAGTCGATCCTGCTCTCGGATTCGCTCTCGGTTGGAACTACTTGTTCAAATACATCAGTCAGTACTCGCCTTCTTCAACTTCGTGACCTGTCGATATCAAGAGTATATCTTAGTTTCACTCACACTTTCATTCCATTCCGTTCTCATCTTACGGCTCAACTTCACTCTCCTGATTACGCTCCGCATAGTCGTCACTCGTTAGTGCACCTGACATCTCTAGTCCCAACTCATCCCGCTTCAGCTAAAGTTTACTATTCTCCTCTTTCATTAGCGAACAACATTGTTGCTGTCGTCCTCGCAGCTCAGTACTGGGACCCTGAGAAGAAGTACAATGCTGCCATCTGGATCTCCATCTCTATCGGACTCATGTTACTCAGTCAGTGATTCAATCAGAGAAACATCCACCTTGATCATCAATTCCGTCGCTGACAGTCTACGCTCCGTCATTCCCGACTGGTACTCGCAATCTGTTTCCACTCTGCTACGTCCTTTCAGTCAATTTGCTTGGTGTCCATGTATTTGGAGAAGTCGAGGTCAGTCTGCCTTGCCATCTGTCGCGATCAACGCTTGCAGTGAAGACTGAATTGATTCATCTCTAACTCGTCATACTATCAGTTCTGGATGTCGTCCTTGAAGGTACGCTCATACTCACGAGACTGGTCTCGTTTCAACACTGACATTGAGCTTACTGTGCAGGTCATCGTTCTCGTCGGTCTCATTCTGCTCGGTATCGTCCTCGATCTTGGAGGAGGTCCCAGTGGTGACCGAAAAGGTACAGAAAGAGTTGGTTGAGGCGGATACATGTGATGCCGAGAGCAAGTACTGATGTCTGTCTCACTGCTCTTTTTAGGCTTCCGAACTTGGCGAGATCACCCATTCGGCACTTACCTCATGCCTGGCACACTTGGCCGGTTCCTCGGAGTATGGTATGGGTTCCCAAATGCCTTGTTCGCTTGTGAGTGACCTGAAGTGGATGATAGGCGAAGGACCAAGGAAAATCTTCTACTGAAACTGACCTTAACGGCCCCCTTGCCCTTTTCCTGGCCCTGTTCAATCCTGCTTTTGTTCGTACTCTATCAGACATCGGTACTGAGCTTGTCGGAGTCACCGTTGGAGAGTGCAAGAACCCACGAAAACAGGTCCCTCGAGCGATCAAGTCAGCTCTTTCGTTGGATTGGACCTATCGCGACACTCTACTAATCCCTTCATGACCGTCTTTATACCTTCCTTACCGCTTTTTCAGGTCGACTTTCTGGCGAATTCTTTTCTTCGTAAGTGCACCCTGGCATGTGACACACCGCATCTCAACGGCATCCTGACGTTTCAATCCGTCCTTCTTGCGTGTACAGTACGTTATCGGTATCTTGGTCGTCGGTAAGTATCTCATGTATCACAACTATAGCCTGATCTCTTCGAGTGTCTCAAGAATCCAACGGCTCACATGCATTACTTTCTTGGTATAGGATTGAATGTTCCTCTCGACACCCCATTGTTGCTTGCGGCCAACAAGGCGGCTGCCAATGCCAATGCTTCCCCGTATGTAGCGATCTAGTCGCCAGATTGTTTGTTCTAGTTCGTGACTGTGCCGAGATTGACCGACCGACCCCTATCTCCCCAAACATCACACAAAAGCTTTGTCGTCGCCATCAAGTTGGCCAACATCAAGGCTCTTCCCTCCATCATCAACGCGTGTATTATGCTGTTTGTCTTCTGTACGTTTCTTTTCTTGCTCGTGTGGCACGATTCGAGTACATGAATCGCTTCGAGTCCCTTGCGCCATCGCTGACTGGTGCTCTGGCTGATGTGCCCGCCTTGCTATAACAGCTGCCGCCAACAGTGATCTTTATGTCTGCTCGAGGACGATATTTGCACTCGCTTGCGAGGGACAAGCTCCAAGTATCTTCAAGCGGGTGTCGAGTCGTGGAATCCCGATCTGGTCTCTTGCCATCAGTACCCTCTTCTGTGGACTCGCCTACACCGCCTGTGCTTCCTCGGCCCTCGTCGTCTTCAAATACTTCGTGTCTCTCATTTCGATGGCGGGTGGGTGATATCTTGACAATTTTACATCTCATTTGATGAGTATCCACTTCCACGACTGACCCAGCTTCCGTTCTGTTTCAGGCGCTATCACTTGGATGGTCATCATCTTCTGTCACCATCGTTTCATGGTGCGTCGTGCGGTAGTTAGATAGAGAGAATGAAACGCAGTCTCAAGAGTCCGTCAGCTGACTCTCCCGCTCCTGTCACCTCTGCCCCCTTTGTTGCTCCCTTCTAGGCTGCCCTCAAGTACCAAGGCATTTCTCGGGACTCCCTTGCATACAAGGCGCCTTTCCAGCCCTGGGGTGGGCGCATTGCATTTGTTCTCGTCTTCATCGTCGCTTTCTTCAAAGGGTGAGTTGGTGTCCAGTCCATTGCAGATGGGGCTTTGGACTAGTAGAGTCGCAGAGTCGTTGGCCTGAACCTGGATGCTGACCCATCACATGTGAATTTCTGGCGGTTTCGACTCTTGCAGATTCGATGCGTTTGTTGGAGGATTCAAGGTCATCTCTTTTATCACGAACTACATCATCGTCGCGAGTTTCGTCGTCATGTTCGTGGTCTACAAGGTGTGTTCTTGATGCGTTGCTGTTATCGAAACGTTGTGGATGTGGTGGCTGGCCACTGACATCCTCGACATCACGGTCCTGCACGATTCACATCCATCCAGATCATCTACAAGACCAAGTATATCAGCGTTGCCGACATCGATATCTTTAGCGGTGTTCGAGAGATTGACGAGGACCAGGCGATGCACGAGGAGCTCGAGGCAACAAAGGGTGGCAATCGATTCATGCGATGGTGGAACGATTAGGCGGACTTGAATATCTTTTATCGATTTCTTCTGCCTCACTATCTGCTCCCATATGTTTGCTCCTGGTTCCTAATTCACATTCTTGACTACATACGCTGCTCCGGTTGTAACAGATTCTTTTCGCCTCTGATCTCTTCTTCTCCTTGTCTTTTTTTTCTTTCCTTTGGCCTTCTATCGAAAAATACTTTGTCTCGTCCTCTGTCTCGACCATCTTGTGGTCAGCTTTGCCGATGCGATCAGTGTTCTGTCTTCGCGCAGCAGCATCGTCATGTACGGTCACGTTCTCGTTACGAACAGAGTCAATTAGAAGGCAGACAATCAAAAATTGCAGACATCGCAGCCATCTCGTCAAGATACGTGGCTCGTTCAGCTACGGGAACCCTTCTGAACCACAGCAATTCCAAGAGATTCAATTTTGTATCTGCGGCACTAACCAATGGCTCGACGACCAACTCCCCTCCTTCGACCGAAACACTCCTCTCTTTGAACAAGAAACTCCTCATTTCACCCCTGCTTTCACTCTCGATCGATTCTGTCATCCACAGCCCATGTCGAGAGGCCTCTACCCGGTCTCGGACGTCTAAGCCTCGACAACTTCTCCCGGCTGCTCTGCTCTCAGCTGGTCTTGGTCGGAGGGCGACGGTGATGACAACGGTAAAGGAAGCACGCGTGCTAGAAAATGTCTCTCGACAGGGTGTTCGTCGGGTACTTATGTGATTGGTTGGTCTCAGTTCAACAAGGTGGTATAGTATGCGAGATGATGGTAGTAATGTTTCATGATCAACATAGTGCGAAGACTTCAGCTTCTCAACATACTGATCAACCAGATTGACCCAAGACCTAGTCAGAAGCTGATGCATGATAGACTTGGAAATCGAGGATATCGTGCTATCGCGATCGTAGGCGACCAACGAAAGAAGCAGCCGAAATATCGTCAGTCAAAGATTGGGACATCCCCGCGAGCTCAGAAGAAGCGATGGACTTACTATCTGCGATATCCCACCACACGCCGCACTCAGACCAATCCAAGCTTCCGTATCGCCTCCTTCGATCGCGGACGC
Source organism: Udeniomyces megalosporus (assembly GCA_039545415.1). Lineage (NCBI taxonomy): Eukaryota > Fungi > Basidiomycota > Tremellomycetes > Cystofilobasidiales > Mrakiaceae > Udeniomyces > Udeniomyces megalosporus. The sequence continues at coordinate 306,789 of BCKM01000003.1, read as the reverse complement.
GGTCAACGTCGAGCCAAACAGCCAGACCCAATCTCTTTCTCGTCGCTCGACTAATTGTGGGAGGGTTGAGGTTGACCTTTCAACGACAGAATCCTGCTTCTTCATCCGGTTCTTTGCTGTGCTCGACCCTTGACCAGCCGTTTTCTCCTCAACGTCGGAAAGCCAGACGTCAACTCTTGCTTCTTTCCTGCCATCGGTTGACCCATCTCCTCGCCGGCTATATTGTACTCGGAGAACGTATGGCCGACCATCTGTCAGAGGTGGCAAACGTTCAGGCGAGGATGTGCAGCCGAGTGAAGCCCGGTGATGTGGGTCGGGCGGAGAATGGAGTGAGATGTGTGGAACAGATGGGTCGGCGGTTCGATCAATGCTAAAGAAAGAGTGAAAAGGGTAGGATACGATGATTGATGTACAATCATCAGCATTCTGAGCCGGACGTCATTCAACTTGCACCCTGACAAGCTTACGTTTGATATGTATCGACTTCAACAACCCAACCTCTCCTATTCCTTCCAGCATATCCCATCCCACCTCCACCTTCTCCAAGCTTAAGGACCTGTCGGCCGGCCCCTTTCGGAAAGAGTAGACAACTGAAAGCAAGCCCATCGGCACCTCCGCTAGATGGACCACCGTCCTGGATGATGCGAAAGGTAAAGTCGGCGATGAACGATGATGATGATGATGATGGGGGTGATGATGGATTGGAAGTAAGAGGAAAAGGGACATAGATGGCGCCCGTCGAGGATGCCTCTGAAGGAGTGAGACGGACAGGACTGGGGTAGGTTGAGCGACCAAGTCGAGATGTTTCATCGGGTTTGGGTGGAGGCAAAGAAAGGGAGCAGGCTGAGCCGAAGAAACGCAGCGTCGATAGGGTCTCGGGCGATAGTATAAAAATAGGTTGACCCTCTTTCAACAAATGTAAAATCCAAGATCAGTTCAAGATCACGTCGAGAGCCAACCATTGATTGCGTACTCACTCTTCAATTTTGCTACCCTGTTCATCTCTCGAACTTGAAGCACAGATCCATCCCCAGAGTTCTGCTCCGAGTACATACCTTCCTCCCCTCTGAATGTCCTCCACTCCTTCGTCCCACTAACCCTTCCTCCCAATGCACCTTCCCGTGCGAGCCTCTCCTCCTCAACCTTTTGCCTCATCGCCCAGTCCTTGATCCATCTACGTTCTCTATCATCTTCGATTTCCATCTGCTGCCTCTCCTCCTTCGTCAATCCAGCCCTGCGGCGATCCGTCACTTCTCGCAAAACTCGAACGAGATCCGCCTCAGGTAACTTCTGTCTCGGTAGTCTCATCGGGAGAGTGGCTCCGGTTGATGTTGGTTTTGGTGATGGGGATACGTATATTTCAGTCACGTCGGTGGCGCCGAAGAGAGAAAACGCGAGGACGTAGGACATAGATTTGTTCCAACCCATCGAGTAAAGGTAGGGTGTGTTGGCGGCTCCTTCTGATGGATCAATGTGGATCCAACGACTGTGTGATGGCCTGATAGAGTAGGTTTCGATCAGAAGGACAGTAACGCAAGGGTGCTGTCGAGCACCAATCGACGAAAGGGATCATGACCATCGGGACGTACGAATAGTACTCATTCCAAACGTGATCCTCTGCGTTCCAGATGTAGCGCGCCCTCAAGCCAACGGCACGGAGGAAAAGCGTGAACAGGTTGGCAAATTCTCCACATCGACCTCGTCGGGTGGTCAACAGGGTTCGGAGGTCGCTGGAAGCGTTAAGGATGACACGTGAGGCAACGCATCGATTCAAGGTCAGTTTCGAGATTGACTTCAATGGGTTTGAGCCACTCAAAAGCTCCAAAGATCGCACACTCACTTATATCTCGGGAATCTTTCGACGACACCACATTCCAACTTGGTACATCTCCAAAGTTCAACCCTGCCCGCTCCTCCCTCGCTCCTCTCCTTCTCACTAGGCTCGGTCGATCCAATCGCCTCCATTGCATGAGACCCACTTTCTCCACATCGAGTGCAAGGCATGGGGTCGACCCAGGTCATAAACAAAGATCTGAACCATCGGACTAGCTCTAAAGCGAAAGCGTCTATCGGACCTCCACCAGATTCGGTTGTCGAGTTTGAGTAAGACCGTCGAGGCGTTGAGGAAAATGCTTTCAAAGATCTGAGGTTTTCTGGTAGATTCGATAGAGCTAGTTTCTGTAGAGAACAAACAACGTACACGAGAAGCGTGATATAAACGATGGGAAGGGGGACCTCGATAGCTCTTCTAGGCATCATCCGTTCTGACCTGTAATTCTGTGTCTTCATATCGATCCATGGACCTGTCCAGGGACTTGATGGTTCGAATCAAATCGTTGTCATCATGTGTGTATGATGGTGGCGGGGGGATCAAATCGGCAAGGACAGAAGGGCGAGGGAAGCTGAATGAAGTAAGAAGGGCCGAGAGTAGGAACTGAAGGCTGATGAGTTGGGTCTGAGTGATTGGTCTAGGAGAGTTGAGAGGTGCAAGTCCATGTTCTCGGCAGTAAGAGATGAAAGCGGAGGTATGGTCGATGCTGTCGATGTTGTCGGCCATGGCGATGGAAGTTGACTCGAGGTTCGGCTCGCCGGGGGGTTTTGGCCCGAGCTTTGGGTTTTCGAGCTTTTCGCTCATGTCACGGGCGAAGACAAATTTCTTCCCGCGGTAAGTGTTTGGGACAGAATCGCTTGCTAACTCCAATCCGCCATGCAGAGGCGATGTCCAAAGGCGACCGAATATCGAGAAGGAAAAAGCACGATCCAAAATTTGGGGAAATTCCCTTGACGACCGCCTCCACTTTCCCACCCGACCCTATCGACCACTGCCTTCTGTCAGGACAGCACACACCCCGCCCCACTCTTCACCATGACACGAGTCACTTCCATCGGATACAAAAAGAAGACGTACCTGCCATCCGATACTCCAGCAGAGTCCGCTTACGGCCAATACGCCTCGTCGTCCAACGGCTACAACACCCACGCAACCAATGCCAACACTACCACTGCTTCGGTCGATCCTTCTGCTCCTCGACCTATCGCCAAATTGCCAAAGTCCAGACGGGGAACCAGGGGAAAGAAGGACAAGCGAGGAAAGAAGGAGACCAACGGTTCTGCCGCTGCTGTCGCCGCTGAAATTTCAGAGGCTACTGGAGAGGTCTCAACTGCCGAGAAGGCTGAGGATTCTGCGGTCGATGGAGTTGATGGAGAAGCGCCCGCTGATGGGGAGGCTGGAGTGGAAGAGGAATACGTCGGGAAGCAGGATGGAGAGCGAGCTCCGGATGGACGAAAGACCATGGCGGGACTCAAGGGACCCAAGCCTGGAGAAACTGCGAGTGAGCATCAGGCTAGGATGGCTAAGAAGGAAGCTCAGAAGTTAAGGAGGGAGAAAGGTGAGTCTTCCGGTCGGTCGCGTGCTTTGAGCGACAGAGCTAGTCGTTTGAGGAGTGGAAAGGATGTGCCGGTATTCTCCGTACCATCGGATTGAGAATAGTACGAAACACTCAACTGACCATATCCGATACAACCGCTTCATCCTGACAGATTATGACGCTCGAATCGCTCAATCGGAGGCCAGGCGACTCGCCCGGATCGCTGAGAGGGAAGCTTCGACGACCTGTTTCGCCTGTCGAGCCAAGGGACATTCTGCTCGGGAGTGCCCAAATAACCTCGAAGGTGGTTTAGAGATTGAGGGTGTTCAGAGTATGATGGGTCGGGATGCTGTCAACATCTGCTACCGGTAAGTTTGGCGTCAGGGCTCTGTTGATTATCGCTGTCATCCTCGGCTGACGCTAAACAACATGTTCGCCTCGTATCCTATCGCTAATGATACATTTCCAGATGTGGATCAACTGCCCACTCCTTGAAGCAATGTCGTACGCCACTCAACAAGAAGGATCCTATGCCCTTCGCATCGTGTTTCGTTTGCCTTCAGAAAGGTCATCTCGCTGGAAGTTGTCCCAAGAACGCAGCCAAGGGTGTCTACCCTGAAGGAGGAAGCTGTAAGATCTGTCAAGGCAAGGATCACCTGGCCAAGGACTGCGGTCTGCGCAAGGATGGTGAGTGTATGCTGAGGCATGGCAATCCTTTGACCTGCATACTTACTCATTCCTTTCTCACAATGGCTTCTCTTTATCATTTTTTTTTTCCCTCGAACGTCTCCATCACTCTTCGACAACACAGAGCGAACCATCACCACCACCCTTTTGCCACCGTCGCCGACTCGACAAGCCGGCGCCGACGAGGATGACTTCCACGTCCTCAAGCGAAAACATCTCGAGGTGGAGCAGGAGGAGAAGGAAGAGCTCGATTCTACCAAGAAGCAGACCAAGCCGAGACTGATCTCGGAAGGGGCGAAGCCAAAGAAGGATGCCGGTCCGAAGAAGAGCAAGGTCGTGGCTTTTTGAGCATACATGTATTCTCCGGTGCGACTCGACTTATATGAGAATCGACGAAAATTGTGCTACCGAGATGGAAACAATAGCAAAGAGAAATTCTCCAGGACTCGACCTGGTGTGCGAAATTTATCGTGTATCCTCGCGAGCATATGCGCGTCAGTCATTTAATTTCTTCGTCTAAACCCTAGTAACACATCTTCAGGAGTACCTCAGAATCGAAACGGCGCTCAGCCATGATATTTCGTAATCTCGCGATTTCTCATAGCATTTTTGGCGAATCAAATGGCCAGCAGTCAGTGGAATGAGGGTCGACCAACACACACAAAAGAACATACCGCATCGCGCTCAGCAAGGGTCTTTCTCAGTTGCTGTTGAGCTGCATCATTGTTGGAAGAAGGAATGCTTTCAATCGATCAGCAAAATGGAGACCAGCCAGCACAAGTGACGGGACTTACCAGTTGCTGTTCGTTGAGTGCGTCGTCGAGGACGGACGTAGTCGATTCTGACAAGTTGCTTGTTACTGTACCGTAGTTGCTTGTTACTGTACCGTAGTCGTTTGGTCGCATTCTTTTGCCACTTTCCCGCTGATTCATAGGTGAACAGCATACGTTCTACGCGCGGCCTGATTCTCACTTTGACGCTCGATGTTATCAGACTGAAGATATCGTCCCTCAGGTCGCGTATGCTCTCGAGGTCACCAAACTTGCCGCCTCAGAGCTTGAGAAGGTCTTTGACATTGAGTACCCTCTGCCCAACCGTTATCACTAATCTCTCCGCCAACTACCGAGGAGGAGGTCGATCTGCCATTCTCAATTATTTTTTCAACGAATACGACAGCCTCATCGTTAGATTCCAAGGATTCACGATTTCCAGAATCGTCAAGAATTCCCTCTCCTCTCTCTCCTCTCGATCCGATCTCGACAGAATCGAGAGGTTCTTCGGGGACAAGGATACATCGTCGTTCGAGATGTCCTTGGCGCAGACCGTGGAAGGAATTGAGGCGAATATGAGGTGGGTAGAAAGAGATGGGGAGGGAGTTGAGAAGTGGTTGAGTGAGAAGGGATTTATTGGAGGTATGATATCCGGCCTTTGATCGTTGTTAACCGATATCAACAATCCATCTTGATGAGTGGGTGATGGATCTTCAACTAGTCGCTCTCTCAAGTACAAATGTTGCAGCTCACGCTTGAGGGTAAATGGCGTCCATCGAGACTAATCGATAGCATCTCCCAAGATGAGAACACTAGCTTCCAACCACCAGTTTGCGAGCTTCTTCAAATTTGCCATTATCGCTTGCTCCCATCTCTTTTTGCTTATATCTTCCCCTCCCGATGGTCTTTTGTTGTTTCAATCCCCTATGAAGACTCGACTCAACTGTACTGGTTCTGACTTTTTGTCGTCGGTATCATTAGATGTAGGCACGAGGGCAGGGGGGGGGGGGGGGGCAGGAATCTACTAACGCAACTTACACCAAAGAAAGATTAGATTCGGGCAAGGATTCGTGATTGGGACAGGAGATGACAGTACGATAGTATGTTGTATAGGATGACAGTGACTCATGGAGACTCTCGAGCTCATGACACGTTGAGCGGAGAACACTAGGGCGGTATAGATAGGAAAAGAAGAAGAAGCAGAACAGATGAGATCGTAGAGGCAAGGTAAAGCAGAAACAACTGTGGACAAAGATTCGAAGAGAGGTGAAGGAGCGAGGGTGTTTTGTGTCGAAGAGGCGAGCCAAGAGGGTTGGAATCTTTGTGGGATCTCCAGTGGACTCCGAGTTGATCGCAAACTATGGATCGTCTTTCATCAGCAGACATGATCCGTGTGCTGATGTTTCGTAGCACCGAGGTGGGAAAGAGACGAAGGTGTGGGACGGTAAGCTTGGGATAGAAGGAGAAAATTTAGTCAAGCGACCTTGATCGAAGGATGAGATGGTCGGGCAGCAAGGGAGATAACTCGGGATTTACTTGTGAGCCGATCAGGGATCGAAGTGAAAAAAGTGTCTCGACCGAGGGCTGACATCATCCCATTCAGACTCGGGCCCTATACCGATACGAAACGTCCTCCAATTCCCTCCTCTTCCCCTCCCCCAACAGCCATGTTCACCATCACCACCATGTCATCGTCCGCCCCTGACGCAGCTCCGGAGAAATCCACCTTCACGCTCGATCCAACTCCAGAGTAAATCGATCCTCCCTTCCCCTCCCTCCTCTCACACAAAGACATAGACATGAACCTAACACCTTTCATCCTAATTCAATCTCTGTGAAATCACCAAACCCCCCCTCCACCAGAGCCCTTGCAGTCTTCGCTCACTACACACAAATCGAATCCTCCTCTCCAGATCTCATCAAACATCTCCAAGCATTCCAATCAAAGGCCAACGATATCTTCCCATGTAAGCAAAGAAGTTCTTTACACATCACATATACCTACGACGATATATATAGGTGTATATATATATCGCACGCATACACAGAAAAACAAGAAATTCTCGTTCTGGGTTAACAACCGGAACCGAAACCCCAGAATCCTCATCAACTGAGCTAAACGTTTCAGTTAGATAAAACTGTGTGCGCACGAATGTGTCAAGACTGATATCTTGCTTCATTTTTACCTTTTCTTCTTTCTTCCTTTTTCGTTCTTATAGATCCATGTGTCCGAAACGGTGGATTCGCCACGTTGAGGATGAGGACTCATCCTCTTTACGATGAGATCTTGAGCAAACTTAAAACGCACGAGGAGAGTCAAGAAATTCTACTCCTTGATCTGGGGGCTTGTCGTTGAGTTTCCATTCTGGTCTTTTCTCTCTCTCTCTTCTCCACTTGAATATAACTGATGAAGCTTCTCCCTCTCCTCACTTTTTCTTCTTTGTCTCTCATCTGTTCCTCTTCAGTCGGCACGGATGTTAGAAAACTAGTCTTTGACGGCGTTGATCCGTCGAGACTCGTTCTATCCGATCTTGAGCAAGGGGTAAGTTGTCCGACATTGGGATCACGACTTCATATAGATCTGTGCGGTAACAGTATTTCTCTCTTCCCTCTGTTTCTTCTTTTTCTTTCTCCTCTTCGAAACATCAGTTCAAGGACTTATCGTACGATCTCTTCAAAGACAAGGATAAACCGACGGGGCAGATTCCATACCTGGTCGGTGATATCTTCGATGAAGCATTCCTCTCGTCGTCGTCCTCTTCTTCTTCGAAGGAGTCGAGGGATCTCGACGCGAAAGGGTCAACATCAACATCCTTACCATCAGAGGGGAAATCAACCTTGAACGATTACAAAGGTCAATTTGATATCGTTTACACTGGAGTGAGTTTAATTTCTTCTTTTTCTTGTTTCCATCCTCTAGTTTCTCCCTTTGTTTCTCCTTGTTTCTGACTCAGATCACGGGGTGATGTACCCCATTCTACTAGGCTTTTTTCCACCTCTTCTCAGAGTCAACTCAGCGGCGCGTGGCTGAAATCCTATTACCTCTACTCAAACCTTCACCCGGTTCAATCCGTAAGTCTTGCTCCCCTCTTCCCTCGTCTGTTCTCTTTCTTCCCTCTTCTCTCTTTCGATTCTCCCTCTTTGTCGCTTCCTCCAAGTCGGTTCATCTCAAATCTCTACTGACTTGACGCTAAACTTCTCAAATCCCCCCCCCCCCCCCCCCCCCCCCCCCCCCCCCAAAAAAAAAAACTTGAATTGTCCTGATTTCTTCTTCCTCTTCTTTTTCTTCTTTCCCTCAACCTTTTCACCCCCTCCCTGCCCCCAAAGTCTTTGGTCGACATCGGGGCGAACCAAAATCCGGTACGATCGAGTACAACAACTCCTCTCGGTTCAAACAAACTTTCTGTCATTCACCGGACAGTTGGAAGGAGATGTGGGGACAGGTCATTAAAGAGAAACTCGATGGTCATCCCTCCGACGACGACGATGAAGGAAAAGGAGGAGGAGGAGGGTCAGGAGTCATCGAAGCAGTCTTGATGGATTGGGAACTTGATGGGGACAAGAAGGATCAACCTAGAAAAGGTATGCTCGCTTGGAGCGTGAGACCTTTCGATAAGAGGTTCGGAAAAGAATGAGGAAAGATACTCTAGATGATGACGATGGGAGGAAGATTCACCTAGTTCTGGAATAGGAATGACTCGGGTTTCGTTTCGTTTTATTTAGTTTTATTTCATCCATGTCTTCCCGATCCGCTTCGATGTTACGATGCTCAACATGATCGATTCAAATTACCCTCACGAGAGCGGGCGGAGGGGAGGGGTACAGATGGTGGACCTCCTACTGGACGGGACTTGCAGCGTGGGGATGTCGCTGATGTCTCGATTGTTGACAATTCCTTGCTAACAAACAGCATTTGACTGGCTCTTTGTGGCAAAAACAAGGCGAAGGAAGCAAACGCCAAGTTCGGAGAGAGAAGTTCAACCCAACGTCAACCTGACCTCTTCTCTCTCCCCCTTCTCTCTCCTCTCTCTCTCCTTCTTCGTCGCCTATTGCCAGCCACATCCTGTCATCTTTTCCTATCTGGCCCTGGCTGGAGATTGGATACCCTCGCGGACACCACGGTCGCTACGTCTCCCCACTCTAGCTAGATATGCATCGGACTGACCGCATTCCGAAACCCTCCCTATCCGACGTTATCGTGTTTGGGAAGGATTACCCTCCTTTTCTCGTACATCGTCCGACAACAATTGTTCGGTCTTCAGTCATCGTCATTGACAACTGATTGGCTAGCGCCTCTCCATCGTCTTCTGACCTAAATGAGATCGTCGGAAGTGATTTTTCTCTAGCTGGCGGGCCTTACTTCTTCTCTCCAGCTTGAGTTTGTTGCCATCCATCTTGTCCCTCTAGTGATTGCTGTACTATCTTCCGGTGTGCTGCCTCGGATATCCACGAGCAGATTCGAGTCTTTTGATGAGGTTAGGATGAGGTTAGGATGAGATTAAGATAACTGGTCGCGAGTCCAAGCGGTCTCGCGATAACCAAGGTCTGGGGTTAGGGGCCCCTGTCAGGAATAAGGACCCGGTTCTTGGGGTCAGGGGTTGTCACTCCTCAACCGCTCGGAACCGGTTTGAAGGCCTTGGTGTAATCACGAAAGCGAAACGCGGTTACGATTGCTCAAATCATCCCCAGAGTTTACTGGACATTTGAAAGCCATGTAATCCAGTTGAAGAAGAGCCTAGAAACCACCTGCCCAAATTCAATCCGCAACCGCGCCCTCTTCTCTCATGGCGTCTGATCACTCTTCATCAGCGTTTCGGTTCATCTCGTCGCTCGTACCTTCGTCCTCACCAGCTGTCAAACATGTGCTTCGCCGACTGTCTGCCAAGCGGACGCAGAGGGTGTTGGCCGTCTCGACAATACTTCTGCTTGCGTTGGGGCTTGTGTGCCAGCAGACAGTGGCAACCGTGAAGGCTGTATCGATTTATGTGAGTCTCTCTCTCTCATCTTGCTCATTCGGCCTCGCGCGAGGTCGTGATGGTGTCGTCTTTCTCGCTTAGAGTCGCGACCAAGCGAGTTCTACCGTCGCGTGAGCTCGAGCTGACGTCTCTTCCTCGCCTGTTACTCGCATTCTTGTCTTGCTTTTCTTCTTTTCTCTGCCTCAGCATCGAGCAAATCTGATGCACACCATCCTACCTTCCTGGTTGGCTGATCTGATTTACCCCATCGCGGCACCGTGGTATTTCACGGACGACTACCACGAGATCAAAAACCCAGCCAACCCTCCTCTTGCTTCTTATACCTGCCCTCCCTTGCATGGTTCATCGGGCAGGGACCTTGAAAGTCCCATCGCAAATCCATTTCTGATGTTGGCAACGTTCTCAGTCGCGGTGAGTCATGTCTAACTGAAATCATCTAACGATATCTTTTACTGCAAGCATGCGCTTCACCCTCCTCACGAGGGACCATTTATCCCTTATGACTTCCAATACTGAGGTACGACCTTGTGCTCTAGGCTCTGGAGGTGCTCATACACTTCATCTATATATTTCTCAGGAAAACTTCGATAACCGGCGTATGCTTCGTCAACGCCGCCGGATGGGCTTGCTTCCCAAAGACGACCCCCTCGTCGAGACCGTGTTTGTGCTCGGAGCGCTTCCTGGGCCTGGCGAGGGCAAAGACGATGCGAGCTCAAGAATAGAGATAGAGAAGAAGTTGGAACAGGAGCAGGCGATGTGGGGGGATCTATTTCGGTTGGAGATGGAGGAAAATATGGATGAGGGGTAAGTCAAACACCTGCTACCTCCGCGAAAGGCGCTACTTTGAACGAGCTAGCGTTGACGAAAGGAAAGCACTGTCAAAATAAATGAATAAAAACAGAAAAACGTACGAATTCTTTAAACAGGTCGTCAGACGAGCAGAATCGACTGGACCAAGTCCTCAATTCGTAGTGTAAGCATTTGTCGCACACGCGAATTTCTAAATTTACGCCTTGGCTTGTTCCGCTCGTCCATCATCGTAGGTCATTGACAGAATCTTCATCTCTTGGTCTCAACAGAAAAGTTGATGAGGATGTAAGTCATCAAAAGATCTCTCCTATCTTACATTGCTTGCCTAAAGCCGACATCTCCACCTTGCCGTCCTTTTTTTTCGTACCCGCATCTAGACGATCATCAACCTTCCCAACCTTCTCGACAACCTCGCCAAACACGATTGTAACGAGGGTATCTACTGGGGAACCTCTATAGGTTGTAAGCCTTCAGCCCTTCCTCTCCCTTTTTTTTTTTTGGCTCCTTCTCTTATCCTAACCTACCCCACCCTTCGCAGCGTGCATTTCAGCCTGCTTCCCACGCTACTTTCAAGGCATGGCCTACGGACTCTCCTACCCCCTTCTTGCCCATCTTGCCCATTCCAATCTTGAGTTTAGCCACTCGCGCGGAACTGAGGACGCCCGGACCGGTTCCTGGATGTCGGCCGTCGACGAGAGAACTCAGCTGACTGGAGAAGGTGGAAATAAAGTTGTCTGGGCAGAAGTGGGCAGATTATTGGGGGGAGAAGAGTTTTGGTTCGAACGAAGGGAGACAAAATGGATCGGAAAGCATCCTTATAAAGAGAAGAAAGGATGGCTAGACAGATGGTCAAGAACGCTGACGACTTGGGCAGATGAAGGAAAGCCCTATGTCTGGATGGGAGGAGATGAGGTTGCTCGTCGACCATGAATTCAAATCCAATTTTTTTTTCTTTTTTTTTTGGGAACCAACAAGCACACGCGCCTACATCAAACAGTCAGATCAAAAGCTTTTTTTTTTCAGTTTATCAGAACCGGAGAGTTGACGCTTTCTTGCTATGTCACCGGTTAAGCGGCGCAACTATTACTAGGAGCTGGGTGGGTCAAGATCGTATGAAGTGTTTCGACAGCGCTTCCAAGAACGGAGCTCGCACGTCGAATAGCGGGGGTGGGGGAGGGGCGGGGAATTTTGATCCCGAGAGTATCATGAAACTCCAAAAGGGAGACAGAAAACGAACCGTGACGAACGATTTTTCCCCATCCTTGACTCTGGAGCGCACGTATGGATTTTGACGCGTTTCGAGAGGAGGTAGTCAAAACTTGCTATAACTCAAAACCCCTCGTGTGTAGGTATCCCCCCCCCCCCCCTCCGACCCTGCTGAGACATGAAAACTAGTATCCAAAAAAAAAACCTCGACGACCTTTATGGGATGTAAGTTGCGGGTTGCGTTCTCTTTTCACTTCTGCTCTTTGTCTTTGCAAGGGGATAACAAAAAAAAAAACAGATGAACGAGAATAACGTCATGAATTGAAGGGAGAAGTGGGGGGGGGGGGGGGGGGAAAAGGGGAAAAAAAAAAAAAAAAAAAAAAAAGAGAAAGGGGGGGGGGGGGGGGGGGGGGGGGGGGGGGTCAAAGGAGAAGAAAATGAATGAAAATCACAATCGATCCAATCGATTGTTTATGGTGAATTGTGGATGTAGATGTGAACGTGCATGTGCGTGCGTGTGTGTATGTTTTTTTTTTAAAAGGGGTGTGCGAAAAAGGGAAGGAGAAGGAGTTTTCTTGAAATGAGATGGAGGATGCGGATCGTCGTTGTTGAATTACGACTAAGGGAGAACCATAGAAAGCAAGAAAGAATAACCAAAACACCGAAAGAAGAAGAAAAGAAAAAAAAATGAGGAAAGTTGAAGGAGAAACAGAGATGTCTAGAGCAGAGACGGACGCAGAGAGACCTCTAAAGAAAAAGAAGAAAAATCTCGGAGCCGTTACGAATTCTACAATCTACTGATCCTTGCCCTCAACTTCACTCGGTGGGTGCCTTTCGGTGTAAAACTCTTCGACGGGTTCCTCCATCTCGACGCCCGAGTCCGAGACGGTTCCTCCCTTGAGGTCGTCGAGGTAGACGGGGTAGGTCGATGCGGTTCCTCTCTTGTCTTTGAAGAAGAGGATGTCCCCGGTGTCTTCGACGAACTGACAGCTTCGGAATGTCTTGATTTCATACGTAGCAAGAGTGCATTTTTTTTGATTCTGATTAATAAGTGCTTGACAAAGAAGACATGGAGGCGAACGATGATGATCAACTCACCCTCCAAAGAGCGACGAAGCAGTTCGATTCGTCGTAAGTGTAGTGTTCTCCGAGGACCTCACGAAGAGCCATGGTAGCTTTCCAAGCGTGGTAATGAGGGATTCTCGAGCAAAGGTGGTGAGCGATGTGGGTTTCGGAGATACCGTGCCTGTGGAGGAGTATTCGAGCAAGAGGGAAGGAAACAAAGCAGGGAAAAAAGCAAAAGAAAAAATTGGATCAGCTCGGGTTAGACAACGAAGGGTATACGAAGCAGGGATGTGATGAGATAGCAACGCACATCATCCAGGGACCGACGAAGCCAAGGATGTTGCGATCAACGGTCGTAAGAGCACCTCGGGCAAAGGTCCAAGTCTTTGACGAGTAGTGAGCTTGAGACGAATAGTGAAACATAACCTCGGTAAGTAAGATTCCATTACTTTGGGGTTGATGCCGATTGCTCCTCCATCTTCTGGAAAAGATCAAGGCTGTGACGACTCACGAATGACAGGATCGGAGTGCTGAAGGAAAGTGACGAGGACGAGCCAATGGTTGACCCACATGTAGGGGATCATCCACATGGCGACCATCTCTTGCCAGCTTCGGACGTTAGCCCAGTAAACCACTGCAGCGAAACGATCAAAGCGTCATCACCAAGATGGCTTGGTCAGTCCGCAAGTGCAGCACCAAAAACGAGAACCAGAGAAAGGTTATACGCACTCGTTCCGATGACAGCAGCGATTCCAAGGTCCGAAACGACAACGTCCCAGAAATCTCTAGCCTTGAAGAGCTTGTTTCCGGTGGGTCGGAAGTGATCCATGTGACCATGCTTGAGTTGACCAGAAGCGTTCATGATGAGGTACATTGGGAGTCCAAAGACTTGATGAAGGATGAGTCGACCGAGAACGACGATGGGAGCGTCAGAGACGGCTTCGCTGATGGCGGAATGCATCTCTTCTTGTCGCTCCTCAGTGACCCTGAAGGTGGTGAATCAAGTTGATCAAGATCAGTTCCGATTCGAGGCGAGACGCGTTTCTGTAGGCAACTCACTCAAGACCAAGAAGATCCTCCTTGTCAAGGTCTAGTTTGGGGTATCCCATCTGACTTCTCGTCCTAGCAACGAAGACCTCGTCTCGCTCGTGGTGACCGCAAGCAGCATGGTGCTTCCCATGAGAGATCCTCCAAGAGTGATAGGGAAGCATGAGGAGGGAGTGAACGATGAGTCCGACAAAGTCGTTGTAGGTCTTATTTTCCGAGAAAGCACCGTGACCACATTCGTGTCCGATGATCCACTGCGGGCCAAAGAGAGGTAGACAGAGAGGTAGTCAGTTTCGTGTGAGTTCGTGACCGGGTCATCGGATTGTATGACTGTGAGGATATGATAAAAGGAACGAACGATTCCGAAACCGATGCAACCCTGAGCAAACCAGTAAGCGTTCCAGAGAGCAACTTTGAGGACCATGTTTGGCCAGTAGGGTAGAGCTCTAAACAGAAGAGGAGAGGTCAACCAGCGCATAAGCAGCAAATCACAAGGATATATATATGGACGAAGATGGAAACGAACAGGTAGGAAAGAAGGTCGTTGATGTGCCAAGCAGCCTTTGCAAAGATGGCGACGATGATGAAGTCCTGGATGACATATCGAGTCGATTTAAGAGCGGATCGCTCGAAGCATTCGGCTCTACCGAACAGAGCAGAAAAGGATTGGGGAGAAGCAAAAGCTCGGTGAGAATCCGGAATGGGACTCGGGTTCGCTTGTTCCGTCGATAGAGGGCCGAATGCACTCACGGGATGGCATCAAGAAGTCTGGGTGTGAGAAAGAGGGTTAGAGAGTGAAAAGGGAAAAGACGAGAACGAATCAAAGGCAAAACGTTTGGTTCAGCCGCCTTTCCCGTTTGTCCGAAGGTTGTGATGGGAATTTATTACACCCCCCGACCGACGCATGAACTCAACGGTTCCGTTCGGATTTACATCTTTCGACAAGTAGGGGAACGGATCTAGACGTCTGCCGTTGAATCGCCGCGGGTTCCCCCCCCCCCATATCCCGAGAAGGGGTCTATGGGGAGGGGGAATCGGACCAAACACAAAATACCTTCTTCCTATCTCCACCCTTCCTTGTCCCTCCGGTAGACAAGATGATTCGAGATAGGATGACTTACTGCTTGATGGTAAACTGAGGAACGGCAAACCTCTTTCCCTTTTGGAAGGTATCGGTCCTAGTGCCAGTAGGACAGTGAAGGGTCCACTTATCGAATCTCTTGGTGTCGTCTTGCGGGACGGCAGTCGAGTCGTTGATGGCGGAGGGTTGGGGGACAACGTCGACCGGCGACGTTGAGCGTTGACGGAGGGTTGGGTTGGACATGATAAGTTTGATGTCCAAGGTGAGGGTGATGGGGGTGGGGGGTGGATGGAGGTGGAAGGAGGGGAGGAGAGAGAGAGATTCGAGAGGAAGAGCATTTCAAGATTCCCTCGATCTCGACTTTTGGGCCAATCGATCGAAACTTGGCAAAAGGAAAGCAAAGCGAAATCTTCATCTCCTTATCCAAACACTCCCGACCATCATCTCGCGTGACCATCCGTATCCCAGAGGAAACCATAGTACCAAATCCAACGATAACTGCACGAGTCCTTCCCACTTGGGAAAGAAACAACAAGAAGAAAAAAAGAAAAGAAAAGGAGAATAGATCGGGGAAATCACCGAGCGAACCCCTCAAGGACCGGGTCGATCAGGGAAGAAGGGGGAAGAAACAGTCGCAGGGTATATTGATGGTAAAGACGATTGGGATAGGGAGTTTGCAAGGAAGTGATAAATGAAGGAGCGAGAACGTTGGAAGAGAGCGCAAAATGAAGACATCAAAGGAAAGAAAAGGAAGAGGTAGAAAAGAAAGTCGTGACGAGGGGATCGAGCGCTGCTACTTGCCCAGTCCGAATCGCTTCTTGTTGCTCTGAGACTGCTGCTGAGTAAGAGAACGTGGAGTCAGGATTAGTCATGGACCATGAGGATTCTCGAGCAGAATGCCCTGACAAAGAGAAAAGAAAGCACTCACGCTGCTCTTTTCGGGCGTCAGGGGTCTACCCTGCTCGACCCTCCTCTTCTTGTCCTCGAGTTCTTGCCTCTGCTTCTCCAGAGCCTCCTTCATCTCTCGGTGTCGAGCGTAAAGCTCTTCCTCGGATTGCTTCAGTTTGGCTTCTTTCTCTTGGACTTTTTGCTGGAAGACTTGTTTCATTTCGGATTCCATCTTTGCGAGCTTGGCTTCATGCATCGAGCGTTCTTCGAGTTGTTTGGCGGCGGGGCTAGGAGAAAGAAAGTGTAGTCAAGATGGTTGGCGATACAGACGAAAGTCTATCAGCAACTTGTGGCGACTACAAGAGCACCCATCCGTCGGATGACCTCGTACTCACTTGATTTCTCTAAACACGCTTTGGTCTTGGGCAACACCCATGATGAGTAGCTTTTCGCTTCGGTACCTCTCGTACAGGACATCGTTGGTGTGCTCCCTAAGTTCCTCCATATGAGTTCGAATCAGCATCTGTCGAAGCTTGACAAAGTCGCAGTGTTCCTCGTTGTCGACTTCGACCGTACCCCATGGGTACCGTCGACCTCGCACGTTGACGGATGGATTAGTCGATGAAGGGAGGACAGTATCTGATCCAACGATAGCGAATGGGATTTTGGACTGCCGAAGGGAAAAATGACGACGATCAGTCGACCGCCAAACGAGTGACACTGACGGGGAGAAGAGGGAATATGAACGAACTGTGATGGCCTCGTTCTCTGCGATGGTCTCCTCGTCCTCGTTCTCGTAGATTGGAGCTTGGAAGATTTGAATCTGGTGATGGGCGATATCCGAGAGAATCTGGGGCGAGGGATGGAATGATTCTGCGCTTAGCGACATGCACTATGTAACGGTTGCAGCAGTAAAGATAAGAACCTACTCGAGCCTTGAACGATCGAATCTCGTCATCGGTGAGGGTATCTGACTTGGCGATGACGGGGATGAGGTTGACCTTCTTGTGTAGACGTCGCATGAACTCGATGTCGATCGGCTTCAGCCTGTCAAGATTTGATCGGAACGATTCAGCTTGATTCGGCAAATCGCGACTTTGCGAGTTCTGAAGAAAGATAGGATGTACGAGTGACCAGTGGGCTGGATGAAGTAGATGCAAGCGTGGATCCGGTTATCAACGAGCTTGAGTCGGTTGACTCTGTTCTCCTGCTCAAGGTAAGCGTCATATCGAGCCTCGATGTTGTCGACGATGGGCTTCCACCTAGAAACACATCGGAGATCAGTCGGAGACCCAAGCAAGGATTGCGATTCTGAAGTTCAGTGCAGGTACGAACGAGTCGTCGTTGTTAACAAAGTCACCAAAACCGGGGGTGTCGACGACATTAAGTCGGAGACGAACGCCGGATTCCTCGATGTCTGTTTAAGCAAACGCAAGTTGACGTCAGTATCGAGTGGTCTACAAGAGCGGCAGGCCTAAGCAATTTACCGGCAGACGTGCTCTCAACAGCGACTGTTGAAGGCCACTCGGTCCCAGGAGGCGGATGCGACTTTTTGGGCTTGATGGCGGTTGCGAAGAGTGTGTTGATGAGCGTTGACTTTCCGAGACCGGATTCTCCTGTGATTGTGGGATCAGCGATAGTGTAGAGATGAGGCGAGAAGAGGGACATGCGAGGAGAGGCGATTAGATTTGAACGAATGGACCCCAAGAATGAAAGCGACGAGGAGCCAGATGTGGACTGAGGGTGCAGCATCATCGAGAGTGTTGCCAGTGTCTGACGCCATTCAGCTAGTACGACATCGCACATGCAGAGCGACGTTTGACTTTCTCCCCTGTCCGCAGCGAGCTTCCTTCGCCCACCTTCACCCTACGTTTCGTTCGTCTTGCATTCTCTGATCAATCATTAAGCCTTCCAGGACAGGCCAACGTTCCATCGAGGGCAGTTCGGACGTGGAGAAACATCGAGTGATGGACGTACCGACAACCATGGCGGTGAACGAGAATCCTTTTCGAACGCTTCATCGACAAAGGCAGCGTATTTCGTACGTAGAGTGTTGCAAATTGAATATCGAGGCGGGATCCGGGCGGAGTGGATGAACAAGGGGTAATCGATGAGGAACAGGGAGTGATAATGATGATTCGTCCACAAAGGACGCGAGAGATGCATCGAAGTTGAAGCACCAGCAGAGATGAAAAGGGTGGAAGCATAGCGATGGCGTCAGCCGGTTTGGTCACTCAATTAAGGATCAAGTCAACGCGCCCGTACTCCCTGATGGCGTGCTCAGGTTGAGCCAGTACGGGACGAGCGATGGAGAGGTTGACTGGCAGAGAGGGGAAAGTGGATGAACGGACCTCTTCCTGTGGACTTGATTAGGCAAGTTAGCGAACCCAACGTATCCCATGAGCTTCTTCCTAGCAATCTGACCAGCGCTGAGACCATTGTTGGAAGGCTGCTGCTGTTGGTGAGGTTGCTCGAGTTGAGCGACGGGAGGAGTTTCTGGGTTTGGCTGGTGGTAGCCGTTCCCGTTTTCGAGGTCGTCATGTTGGTCGAGTGGGTAAGATGGTTCGTCTGGGGTAGATTGTTCGGAGGACTGCTGAGCAGCGTACGAGGGATCCATGTTGTTGGAGGAAGAGGATGAGGGGTCGGGAGGAGCAGGAGATGGGAGGCGAGAGATGAATCGGGGAACGTCGTGTTTGCTTTCGACTCTCACCCAAGAAATCATTCCTGCCTATCACCTCTTACCGGAGCTCTCATCCACCCCTGGCAAGAACCATACCCAGATCCACTTGTCCTCGACGACATGGTGCTGTCTTCATGATCGTATCCTTGCTTCCTCTCATCAACTAACCTATCCCACCACATGAGTCCATACGTTCCATCCTCTGACCTCAGCTGCTCAAATCAGCCTTGGCTTCCTTCCATGTCGGGCAGCTGATCTACAACGACCAGATTTCAAATCACCTCGCCTCGTCCACAAAGTGTACATCGAACTCACACCAGCGATCCCTGCGGCAGGGCTGAAGCCTACTCGCTTGGGACTGACAAAACGGCGATGACATCTCAGAATCTAGCTTGGGAAGAGCATAACGCAACATGTAAAGCACTCCCGTTCGAACAAAACTCGAGGGCAGCAACAGGGATCAATCATGCCTCTAGAGCTGGGTCAAGAAGCAGAGGATATCTTATTTTCGTCAAATTCACAGCCGTCTATGTGCTCGAGCGATAAACAATCAAAACGAACTGTACCGCGACTGTCATAGGTGCAAATCTTCCAACAGGTCTTACGAGGTGAAGGACTTTCAGTTGTGTAGCTGTGCGAAAGCTTCGAGCTTCCCTCGAGGCTCATCTCTTCAATCTGTACTTCGACCATCACTGAACTCCACATGACAGAGCCTTTTCACCAAGGACCAGTCTCCTCTCGACTCGGAAAGGAAATGGGTTCTACAGAAGGATAGCCTGCCCGCTCTCTTTTCTTTCCTTTTGAGGATTTTCCCACTCCAACTCCTTTGTCGCTTTGCCGAGCAGTGCTCGCAAATTACCCTCTTTAATCTCTCCATAGTTTCATGATCGATGAGATCAATCTCTTCGCCTTCTTGACACAAGCCAGATAGACGATGGTTGAAATTTAGAAAAGATGGGGGAGAAGCTACTAGCGGAGGGATTTCCTCTGATGGATTTTGTATTGATGAAAGAAAAGAAGGATTTGAAATTCCCCTCAGTCCAGCATTTCCCCGCCATTTCCCTCCTGCGACCCAAGTCGACCATCCCCCTTTCCCTCCTCCGTCTCTCTTCTCTCTCTCTCTCTTAATCACTGCTCATCCAGCAAATCAACTGTCCTTTCACGACTTCACCCGCCCAATTCATCACCCGATCCTTTCACCCGACCTTCACTCTATCCCGCGCTCGCGCATTCAAGCACCCCGAAACAACACCCTCGCTCAAAAGCCATGAAGTTGTCCCTCTTCGCCGCCAGCGCCCTTCTCGCTGGACCTATCCTCGTCGCTGCTCAGGACGATTCGAGCGTGAGTGTCACTAGTGTGGGTTCGGACGAATCAAGTCGTGACGGGCGGTATTTGTCTGAGGAACCGAGAGAGGGAGGAGGGAGGGCAACTCGCGTCAAGGCCTCTCTTTTCTCCCTCCTCCAAAGGTCATCCGCTCGAGCCTTCTCGGATTTCATGAGGCCTCGAGCATCGTCGCATTTCTGAGCTGGATCATTCTGGACTCATGAATCGAGTAAAGGGCACGAGAACGTTTGGAGGGAGAGAGAGGGAGCGTCGTCACATTGTGCTTTGGGTCGATGAATCAACAAGTCCGCCCCCTTGTACGAAACTGACGTCGTTTCTGCTTCCTTCCTTTCTATCGATCACCGCTAGGCCTCTTCGTCGTCTGCGTTTTCCTCGGTTGCCCAATCATCAGCTTCCTCCTCCAAGACTGCCACTTCACCCGCCGCTTCGGCCTCTTCGACTTCAGCTTTCATCCCAAGCACCATATCCTCTGCTTGCTCGGCCTTCCTCTCGGAGCTCAACACCGACTCGACCCTCTCATCGTGTGTTACTCCTCTTCTTACCCTCACTTCTGCCGCCGCCAACTCATCCGCCGAGACGACGACGACCAGCACCGATGGTACAACTTCTCCCCTCTCGTCCTCCCTCAAGAAGCTCTGTGCCGCCAACGGGTGCTCCTCCACCACTCTTCGATCTAAGCTCACTCAGTTTTACGGTAACTGCTCTGCTGAGCTCACCGGACCCGAGGGAACGTATGATGCAACCGTTAGGGGAATCTACGACATCCTATACGTCGTTCATCCTCTCAAAGAGGTCGTTTGCACCAAGGACGCCTCGAGCGGAGAGTACTGTGTCACCGCACTCGGTTCAAACCTGACCACCGCTGCCACTGGTTCCAACTCTATCGATGGTGCCAACAACGAGACGATCTCAACCAACACCACTCTCGTCGCTGCATACGCCCTTCTCAACGAAGAACCCTCTACTCCCGAACACATCGCTTCCCAATACCTCTCCATCTCCTTCAACCCAGAAGCTTTGACCTCCTCGCCAATCTCCAAGCGAGCTTCTTCGTCAAACGCAAGCACAGCGACGGCTGACATCTCATACCCTAACTCAACTACTTACCGAAACACAAACCTTCCTTACCTCTTCATCCAGCCCAACTCGCCTGCTTCCATCATCTGCTCCACTTGCGCATCCGCCATCTTCTCCGCCTACGCCCAATGGGAGATCAACACCCCTTATGCATTGGGTCTTAAGGCTTCCCCCATCCTAGGCGAGCAAGGTGCCCTCTGGAAGGGTGCAGAGGGAACGTGCGGTTCAGTCTGGACGAACAAGATCCAGAACGCAGCCCTCGGCGCTGGTTCAGGCTCAAACGTGACGGACGCTTCGAGCGGTTCAAGCTCGGGTGGATTGCTGAGCGAGGCGGGGAAGGAAGTCAGGACTTGGGGGACTATGGTCGGTCTTTTGGTCGTCGGAGCTGGTTTCGTTTTGGCTGCCTAAAGTTTTCTTTCTTCTTCTCCTTCTCCTTTCTGCTGCCTTTTTCTCTTCAACGTTCTTCCCTAAGCTCTCGATAACGATCCTTTTTTTTTGTTTCCTCTATCATCTTACCTCTCCTGCCCTATCCTGTTCCTTCTCTTTTCCACCTGGCCTCACTCTCAAACTCTTCCCCTTCATCCTTTTTTTTTTCTTCTTCTTTCCATGGATCTCGTTATACCCTCCTCTCCCTTTCGCACACCACGGCTTGCCCTCGTCTCTACCTCTTCCCCCCTCGCGTCAGCGATGATCAGCTCTTCTTCCTT
>BCKM01000003.1:252809-279314 GCA_039545415.1 Udeniomyces megalosporus | reverse complement strand
CCTTTCTCGTCTTCCCAAATTGTTCACCACCCCCTATGGAGTGCGAATTTTCGATGACGGCATGATCAAGGACGCGCGAGTCGCAGCGAAAACGGGTCTGTAAGGGAAAAGGAAATAATGGTAGGAGGCCCGAGAGGTCAAAGGTCAGGCCAACGCGTAGTTTTCAGTTGATTTCCGTTGCGGGGTCGATGTTTTGAAAGAGTGGTTTGGATAACACCGTGGATAGCGTCTTGTCGAGGTAGTAGAGAGAGTGGCAGGATGGCTGGGAGACTGGATAGATATATGGATGAGATGACAGGTTAGACGACAAACTGGATAGATATCGGTCAGGGGGGAAGGAGACAGAGGGAAAAAGAGAGGTTCTCAAAAGCCTCGAAAGAAAACAACCCTCTCTCGAGAAGTTGACCCAGAGTTCCCCCACCCAGCATCTTCAACCCCTCCTCTCCCTTCCCCCTCCCTCTCTCTCCCTCTCTCCGCCACCAACCCGTCTCCCCTCTCGGTCTCGAGCATCCGCTCAAAGACCAGTTCTTACCCCTCCTTCATCATCCTTGGAGAGGTCTCCTCAAGAGCGTGAGTTTCGCCCGGCCTTCGCCCTTTCCGCTGTGCTTCCCTCACTTTCGGCTCTTCACTCGTCACTTTCTGTCATCCACACATACGTGCTTGCACCTGTTCATCTCACTTCGGTAGCACTGCACGAATACCACGTCCGAGTCCAACAGCTGAACTCCCATCGATCGTCTTCTCTTCAGACAAAGGCCCATCCCCCTTCCTCCCCCTCTCTAGCCTTGCAACCTATCCTCCCGCATCCTCACTTACACACTCAAGGTTCTCACCTCACCGACACCCTCCAATAGTCGGCCATGTCAGGCTTCCAACCTCCCAACCAGCAATACCAAAACTACGCCGACCCCTCGAATCCGTATGGCGGCGATCCAAACGCCCCGAGCGGCGGGGGTTTCCCTCAATCCTCCCCCGGCTACGGAAGCCAGGAAGGCTACGACTATAATGGTGAGCAGTATGCCTTGCTCTCCTTCGATCGTACTGTGGCCGTGTGTTCAAACCCAGAAAGGGCAAAGTGAGAGGGAGAGCGGATGGTGACAGACGACGGGGCTCGTTCGGGACCTTTGGGTGGAGTGGAGGGTGTGGATCGTGTCGACATGATCCTCTCATCTGGCGTATCTCTCGAGACGACGATTAACCAGTCGTAGTACATGTGTCTAGTTCATGACAGCGAACCATGCGCGAAGTCGATGCTCTCTTCACGAGAGTGGGCGTGGCGAGGGAGAGGTCCCATTTCCTGGTCTCCAAGAAGCCTCTCTTTCTTCCCTCTCCCTCTCCTCCATTCGTGCCCCTTCAAACGCGCAGTACATATCCCCCTCCTTCTGCTCTCTCCCCTCTCGTATACTACCCGCGGAAATCGTGTTCCTGAGCGCGCGCGGTGTGAAATGCTTAGACAACACGCTCCTACCGCTCCGTCTTGAAATGATCTGGTCTCTTTCTCGCCCATTTCCTTGGCTTTTCACACCTATTCGATTTTCGATCGTCTCATTCGTCCATGGCGCTAAACCATCCATCGTCTGACTTGCACTATCCAGATCCATCCTCCCAGTCATCTTCCGAGCACTACACTCAGCAGTATCCTGCCCACGCTGGACAAGGCTATGCTCCTTCCTCGGAGTCACTTGGCGGGCCCCCTCCTGGTGGGCCAGGATACGTCCCCAGCAGGGCTAGCACTCCTACTTTCACCGAGAGCCAGACCGGTCATGCTAGGCATAATGAGCCCTACGTGAGTCGACCTTTTGAGCGATAGCGTGCTTCACTCGCGCGGTCGGATCCTCTGCCGAGAGAGGTACAGCCGGGGGGGAGCTTCCGTTATATCGATTGTGCGTTCTGACATGGCATCAATTCTTGGTCGTTGCCGTAGCCCGCTTGGACGTCGGAAAGCAACATTCCACTGTCGAAGGAGGAGATCGAGGACGTACTCATCGATTTAGCCAATAAGTTCGGGTTTCAAAAGGGTTTGTAGTCTTGACCACTATCTTCCTTGTACTGCTTGCGAGAGATACGCCAGCTGACTTTTTTTCACTCATCGTGCACCCTTGGTCCTCATGTGCTGCAGATTCATCGCGAAACATCTTCGACTTCCTCATGATTCAGCTCGACTCTCGAGCCTCGCGCATGACCCCCAACCAAGCACTCCTCACCCTTCACGCCGACTACATCGGCGGAGAGCACGCCAACTACAGGAAGTGGTACTTTGCCGCTCAGCTCGACCTCGACGACGCCATTGGGTCTGCTCAGAACTCCGGTCTTGCTCGCGTCAAGTCGATCGCCGGTGGAAAGAAGAACAAGGGCCCAACTACCGCCGCCGAAAAGTCGCTCGACAGCGCTGTCAACCGATGGCGCCAGGCGATGCACAACATGAGCCAGTACGACCGACTGCGTCAGATCGCGCTCTTCCTCCTCTGTTGGGGTGAGGCCGCCCAGGTCCGATTCGTCCCAGAGTGCCTCTGCTTCATCTTCAAGTGCGCCGACGACTACTACCGATCGCCCGAGTGCCAGAACCGGATCGAGCCTGTCCCGGAAGGACTCTACCTCCGAACTGTCGTCAAGCCGCTCTATCGGTTCATCCGAGATCAAGGATACGAAGTTGTCGAGGGAAAGTTCCTTAAGAGGGAGAAGGATCACGAGGAGGTCATTGGTTACGACGACGTCAACCAGCTCTTCTGGTATCCTGAGGGCATCGCTCGAATCGTCCTTGCCGACAAGGTATGGGACTCGGCTCGCTGCTTCCCTGTCCTCAGTACAGTCTTCCGGAGAACTGACTCGCTCACATCTCGTTACCCCCCGTTCCTCTCAGACTCGACTCGTCGATGTCGCGCCCGCTGGCCGATTCATGAAGTTCGACAAGATTGACTGGTCGCGAGCCTTCTTCAAAACCTACCTCGAGAAGCGATCCTTCCTTCATCTCCTCGTCAACTTCAATCGAATTTGGGTCTGCCACATCTCCATGTTCTGGTACTACACCGCTTACAATTCGCCCACCATCTACTCTCCCGCCGATTCGACGAGTCCCGAGCGAGCCATGACTTGGTCTGTTGCAGCCCTCGGAGGTGCCGTCGCGACCGTCATCATGATCGCTGCCACCCTCGCCGAGTTCTCGTACATCCCAACCACTTGGAATAACACTGCTCACCTCACTCGTCGACTCATCTTCCTCGTCGTCATCCTTGCCCTTACCGCTGGACCGACCGTATACATCGCCGGCTTCGATGACACTTCGCAAGTCGCCCTCATCATCGGAATCGTTCAATTCTTCATTTCAGTCGTCGCGACCGTCCTCTTTGGTGTCATGCCCTCCGGCAGGATGTTCGGTGATCGGGTCGCCGGCAAGAGCCGAAAGTACCTCGCCAACCAAACCTTTACCGCCTCATACCCCAAGCTCGACGTCTCTTCTCGAGTGGCGTCCATCATGCTCTGGGTCCTTATTTTCGGCTGCAAGTTTACAGAGTCGTACTTTTTCCTCACGCTCTCGTTCAAGAACCCGATCCGAGCTATGTCGGGCATGATGATCCAGAACTGCTCTGACAAGTACTTTGGAGCTGCTCTCTGCCGGAACCACGCCGCGTTCACCCTCGCCATCATGTTTGTCATGGACCTCTGTCTCTTCTTCCTCGACACCTTCCTTTGGTGAGTGCGATCACGTCGGCCGGTCCATCTGAGTTGTCGCTCGAATGCCTTGACTCACGTACTGAACCCACTCCCACAGGTACGTCATTTGGAACACCGTCTTCTCGATTGGTCGATCGTTCGCTCTGGGCATGTCCATCTGGACACCCTGGAAGGAGATCTACACTCGACTACCCAAGCGAATCTACGCCAAGATTCTCGCCACGGCCGACATGGAAGTCAAGTACAAGCCCAAGGTGAGCGTTTGATCTGACTTCTTCCCTCGCTCTACAACTGACGGTGAACCCTCTCACCTTGCCTTTCAGGTCCTCGTCTCGCAAGTTTGGAACGCCGTCGTCATCTCGATGTACCGAGAGCATCTCCTCTCCATCGACCACGTCCAGAAGCTCCTTTACCACCAGGTTCAGTCCGACAACGAGGGAAAGCGAACTCTTCGAGCTCCTGCCTTCTTCATCTCCCAGGGCGACAAGGGTCTCAAGACTGAATTCTTCCCCCACGGGTCCGAGGCGGAGCGACGAATCTCGTTCTTTGCTCAATCTCTCACGACTGCCATCCCTGAACCGCTCCCCGTCGATGCCATGCCCACCTTCACCGTCCTCGTTCCCCACTACTCCGAGAAGATCTTGCTTTCCCTCCGAGAAATTATCCGAGAGGAGGACCAAAACACCCGGGTCACCCTCCTCGAGTACCTCAAGCAGCTCCACCCAATCGAATGGGACAACTTCGTCAAGGACACCAAGATCCTCGCCGAGGAGTCGAGCGTTTTCCCAACTGGCAACTATCCCTTCGCTGAGGACGAAAAGGCTGAGTCGAAGAAGGCCGACGACATCCCTTTCTACACCGTTGGATTCAAGTCTGCCGCTCCCGAGTACACGCTTCGAACTCGTATCTGGGCTTCGCTCCGAGCTCAAACGCTTTACCGAACTGTCTCTGGTTTCATGAACTACTCCAAGGCCATCAAGCTCCTCTACCGAGTCGAGAACCCCGAGGTCGTCCAGCTCTTCGGCGGAAACACCGACAAGCTCGAACGCGAGCTCGAGCGAATGGCAAGGAGAAAGTTCAAGTTTGTCATCTCGATGCAGCGATACTCCAAGTTCAACAAGGAAGAGCACGAGAACGCCGAGTTCCTCCTTCGAGCTTACCCAGACCTTCAGATTGCCTACCTCGACGAGGAGCCTCCCCGCAAGGAGGGTGGCGAGACCCGACTCTTCTCTGCTCTCATCGACGGTCACTCGGAGATCCTTCCTTCCGGTCGACGACGTCCCAAGTTCAGGATCGAGCTTCCCGGAAACCCTATCCTTGGAGACGGAAAGTCGGATAACCAGAACCACGCCATGATCTTCTACCGAGGAGAGTACCTCCAGCTCATCGACGCCAACCAGGACAACTACCTCGAGGAGTGCCTCAAGATCAGGAACGTTTTGGGCGAGTTTGAGGAGTTCAACGGATCAGGACAGAGTCCATATGCTCAATGGGGCCACGCCGAGTTCAGAAAGCCACCTGTCGCGATCCTTGGTGCACGAGAGTACATTTTCTCGGAGAGTGAGTGGTCTTCTCATCGGCCGCACCTGCTGCTATGAAGTGTCATGATCTGATGCTCGTCCGTCTTGGTTCGTATCATCCAGACATCGGAGTCCTTGGTGACATTGCTGCCGGAAAGGAACAGACATTCGGAACGCTCTCGGCTCGAGCCCTCTCTTGGATTGGTGGAAAGCTTCATTACGGTCACCCAGATTTCCTCAACGCCATCTTCATGAACACCCGAGGAGGAGTTTCCAAGGCACAGAAGGGACTTCATCTCAACGAGGATATCTACGCTGGTATGAACGCTTTCGGACGAGGTGGTAGGATCAAGCATTCCGAGTACTACCAGGTTCGTTGATCGCTCATGCTGAAGAATCGTCGAGTCGATCGGAAGCTTGGCTGATGACTTACTGTCCGCTTCCTCTCCTCAATCGAACCTTCCAGTGCGGTAAAGGACGAGATCTCGGATTCGGCACCATCTTGAACTTCCAGACCAAAATTGGAACCGGTATGGGAGAGCAGATGCTTTCGCGAGAATACTACTACCTTGGTACCCAGCTCCCAATGGATCGGTTCCTTACCTTCTACTACGGCCACCCTGGTTTCCACATCAACAACATTCTTGTCATCGTCTCTGTTCAGATCTTCATGCTTACTCGTAAGCCTAAGCTTGGTCGTCTCTTGTCTCGCCTGGTAGTGTTCGTGCGCTGATCGTGAAGTCATCTCTGCCTTCCGGATTTCAGTCGTCTATCTTGGTTCGCTCAACTCGATGCTCACTATCTGCAAGTATAACAAGCTGGGCGATCTGCTCGCTGGCCAGAACGGTTGCTACAACCTGGACCCTGTCTTTGACTGGATCGAGCGGTGCATCATCTCGATCTTCTTGGTCTTCCTCATCGCGTTCTTGCCCCTCTTCCTCCAAGGTTCGCCGCGTTCCCTTCTGTATCACCGCAGGGTCACTGCTGACGACGACAAACAATCCCTTGTTTTCCATGTAGAGCTCACCGAGCGAGGAACAGGCCGAGCCCTCATCCGACTTGGCAAGCACTTCATGTCGCTCTCGCCCGTCTTTGAAGTCTTCTCGACCCAGATCTACACCCACTCGATTCTTTCCAACTTGACGTTCGGTGGCGCCCGATACATTGCGACCGGTAGAGGATTCGCGACGACTCGAATCAATTTCTCGATTCTTTACTCGCGATTCGCTGGACCTTCAATCTACCTCGGTATGCGGCTGGCATTGATGATGACGTTCGTCTCGACGTCGTTCTGGATGGGTTGGTTTGCCTACTTCTGGGTCACCACTCTTGCCCTTTGCATCTCGCCTTTCCTGTTCAATCCCCATCAGGTGAGTCTTTTCATCGCTTGACCGTCCTCGACTTTAACCTGCTGAAGCAACATCTTCCCTTCGCGACAGTTCTCGGTCTCGGACTTCATCATCGATTACCGAGAGTTCCTTCGATGGATGTCCCGTGGAAATTCGAGGACTCACGCCAACTCGTGGGTCGGATACTGCCGACTGTCTAGAACTCGAATCACTGGATTCAAGAGGAAGCGTATGGGACACCCTTCAGAGAAGCTCGCTAGCGATGTCCCCAGAGCTGGATGGAGGACTATCATCACATCGGAGGTCCTTGGTCCCATCATCATGGCCATCCTCTTTACCCTGCCGTACCTCTTCGTCAAG
This sequence comes from Udeniomyces megalosporus, assembly GCA_039545415.1. NCBI lineage: Eukaryota > Fungi > Basidiomycota > Tremellomycetes > Cystofilobasidiales > Mrakiaceae > Udeniomyces > Udeniomyces megalosporus. The sequence goes on along the minus strand of BCKM01000003.1, from coordinate 272,413 downwards.
TCGTGAGTCCACAGTCTCTCGCGGTCAACCTCGCTTCTAGTGCTGATAATCTCTCAATCCCTGTAGGTTCACGCCCTCGGGGACCAAGCAAGTTTCCGGCCTGCTCCGACTCGCTGTCATCTCCCTTGGACCAATCGTGTTCAACATGGCCGTCCTCCTCGTTTTGTTCCTCATCTCGCTTTTCCTTGGTCCGATGCTCAACAACTGCACCAGCAAGTTCGGTGCCGTCCAGGCCGGTATCGCTCACGGTCTTGCCGTCATTGGCCTGCTCGCCTTCTTCGAGCTTCTCGTAAGTCGATCGTATTGCGTTGCAGTTGGCCAGCCTCGAGCATGAAGACGTGACTGACGCTTCTGTATGCGTCGTTCTCTCGTTGACAGTGGTTCCTCGAAGCCTGGAATGCGTCGCACGCCCTCGTCGGTATCTTGGCATGCGTCTCGATCCAACGAATGGTTTACAAACTCTGCATTTCGCTTTTCCTCACGTGAGTCTCTCTCCGGTTCATTTTTTGGAACCACACTGTGATACCTGGCTAAAAGATCTCTTGCCTGTCTCCCTCAGTCGAGAGCTCAAGAACGACGAGACCAACCGGGCCTGGTGGACTGGAGTCTGGTACAACCGAGGCATTGGAAATGGCGTCATGACCCAGCCGATGCGAGAGTTCATCGTCAAGCTTGTCGAGCTCGGATTGTTCGGAGCGGGTGAGTGTTTCTCGTGTGAACGTCTTTCGTGATTCCTCGCTGACAACCCTTCCCATTCACCCTCTGCAGACTTCTTGCTCTGCCACTTGCTTTTGCTTCTCCTCACGGTCCCGCTATGCATTCCGTTCGCCGATCGAGTTCACTCAATGATGCTTTGTACGTCGCCACTCTTCTCATTCCGCTGCCTTGTAGCCCTTCCGTCCCGACTGACCTGACCTCGATATCCGCTACTCCAGTCTGGCTCGCCCCCTCCAAGCAAATCCGACCCCCAATCTACTCGTTCAAGCAGAGATCCCAACGTCGCAAGATTGTCGCCAAGTACACTGTTCTATACGTCTTCGTGATGCTGTTCTTTGCAGCTCTCGTCGCGGTCCCACTCGTCTTGCGGCACGTCATCGACTTTGACGCCAACGTCTACACCTGGATCTAGAGTGACCCGTGACCCTCGACCCTTCTTCTTTCTTTTCTTCGCTCTGTTCTCCCCTCGGCTTTACACTGTTACCTCGTCTGAGTTTCTTCGCTTCTCTTCTTTACTCGCACATACACATACCTACACTCACACTCACTCTCTATCAAAGAGTCAGCATTCAAGTCCCAATCCTCACATTACATTCGTTCGCTTGCCCGTCTTGGACATTGTCTGCCTCGCTCGCTCGCTTTTGCCTCGACTTTCTCTTCTTTCTTTCTCCTTTTTTATTTCCCTTGATTCACTTGCTCCTCCTCCTATTGAGCCGTTCGAGTCTTTCACCAGTCCTTTTGTTCTCAGCCTCAGCCGAACAAGTGTCCACGCTCTCTTTCTCCAATATCTTTTTTTCCTTTCCTCTTTCCATCCCTCCCATCACGATTGCGAGGAATCAGATGTATCCTTTCTTTTCTTGCACGGCGCGTTGAGTAGCAAGGAATGGCCTCAAATAGCTGGTGAGCGTTGTCGGTGTTTGAGACAGGCTGAGGGATCGTATTCTGTCGTGTTTGCCATCTTATTTGGTCTTTGTTTACAAAAAAAAAGGATTTTGGCTTCGACCTCTCGCTTTGGACCGCGATCTTCTCTCAACTTCCCCCTCTTGGGTTCCGGAAACCCAACCTTTCCTGTCCCCTCTTGACCTTTAACCTCTCTTTCTCCCTCAAGACACCTTCCAGCTTAGCTATATCCTCCTTATCTCCTCCTGATCATTCGACACAGAAGAGCAACAAGATGCCGCCATCTGCATCAAAGACTAGCAAGTCGACCCTCAATCCCAACTGGCCTCAATATGCTTGCTTCGCGACGATCTGCGTGGCTTTACTTGCAGCCATCATGAGATGGTTCGTGATTGGTCAGTAGATCCATTCGGTAGCGTTTCTGGGGCCCGGAGAGAGGAGAATTGGGGAAGCAAGGGTTCATCGAGTTGTGACAAGCATTTCCGAGGACATCCAGCATCGGAACCCACGAACTACTAATCTGATCTGAGTCTCTCCTGCTACTCATAGACGCTGGTGATCCTTACAAATGCGAAGCTCTGCTGAACACGGGTCGTTGGACCGATTCATCGTTCAAAGCCTGGCAACCTGATGGTAAGCTTGGTCTATCAACACCTACCTGGACCAATCTGGAGACCAACATGATTCAAATGTCACTATCTTCGGTCCTATCTCTTGACAGGCTGCATGACCAATAAATACGATGCAAAGTCGCTCTCGACGTGTCTTGCTCCCGATCGTCGAATCGTCTTCATCGGTGACTCCATCACCCGTCAGATGTTCTATGCTATGTCGAATTCAGCAGATTCAGCTGCTCCAAAAGGACCAACCGAGGATGGAGGAAAACATAGAGACGCCAAGTTTGTTAGCGAGAAAGGCTTGATCTTTGAGTTTTACTGGGATCCGTAAGTCTAGGATCCCCTCGCATGATGTATTGTTATATCCGTCCCTCCCAAAAACGTTGTCCCCAGAACACTCACGCGCCTCACCTCCATCTATTGAACTTTGCCAGATTTCTCAACTCGACTCACACCACTCATCTTCTGTCGACGCCCTTTGTCTCGGAACCCTCCCCGTTCATCCCCGCTCCGACTCCAGCACCTCAACCTGCCCTCCTAGTCCTTGGATCCGGACTCTGGTATCTTCGACACGCCTCCTCTGGTGGACTGTCGTCTTGGGAAGCTCGAATCGATTCGACTTTCGACCTCATCTCAACCTCAACTTCAACGTCACATCCATCCATCGTTCATCATCCTTCTCGCTCGTCTGGTGGATCTTTTCCAATAGGGTCAACAAGAATCTCGGACGTTGGAGGGGGAACAGCTCGAATGGAGAGTCTGATTGCGGACGAGATCGTCTTCCTTCCTGTTCTCGAACCTGTCCGGGAATTGCTCTCGAACGAACGAAGGGAAACCCTTCTGGCGGCTGATATCGACGCCATGAACTCAGATCTCTCAGCTCGACTCTCACCGCTATCCTACTTCTACACCTCGCCACCGTCTTCTGACTCCTCCTCGTCACCATCCACTTCGACGTCGCTGAAAGTTTCACCACCTCCAATCTCTCTTCCACTCTCGTTTAACGCTCTACTCGATCCATCTCAAACGACCGATGGTCTTCACTTTTCCGAAAAGATTCTCGCTGTCAAAGCCCAATTGCTATGGAACCTTCGTTGCAATGACGTGATGCCCAAATCGTTCCCGATGGACAAGACGTGTTGCAAGCGATACCCGAGGACGAAGTGGTTGCAGGCGAGCGCGTTGTTGCTCGTCGTAGGTTGGGTGCCATTTGGGTGGGCAATCAAGAACCACATCGGTGGGTCTCAGACGGAAGCCTTGTCTTCGGTGGGCATAGACTGACTGACTGACTCGTCACGTCCATTCGTGAATATCGCAGTCAAGTTCCCCTCCATTCAGCCTCTTTTCCCCTCCTCTCCTCAATCGCCCGTCTTCCAAACTCTCTCCATCTTTTCCGCCTCCATCCTCCTCACATTCCTCGCCGATCGAACCCCACTATGGCTCAAGGAAAATAAGACATACGATCCTTGGACTTTTGGGCTCGCGTGCGTGGGAGCATTGATCATCGGTCTTGCGACCTGTAGGAGGAGTGAGGGTGGGAAGGATCTAGGATTCTTGAACAGAGAACAAACGGATGAATGGAAGGGTTGGATGCAGAGTGAGTTGGGGTCATTGAGCTTGGTATACCTCAGGATGTCAAAAGTAGTCGCTCATGGCCTTGATGCCTTTTTACGTATGCAACCAGTCGCCATCTTGATCTATCACTACCTTGGAGCGTCCAAGATTTCGGGGATCTATAACCCCATTCGAGTCCTTGTCGCTGCTTATCTCTTCATGACGGGATGTAAGTTGTAACCTTTCTAGCAGCATCTCCGGAAATCGATATGGACGATTGACGTTTTCCCTACCTTGAACTTGTTTGTTACCGTTCTATCTTATCGTTTCAAGACGGCCACTTCACGTACTACTACAAGAAGGGAGACTTCGGGATCGATCGAGTCGCCATGGTCATGGTTCGACTTAATATTTTGCCTCTCGTCCTTGCCTACACCATGGACACCGATTATATCTCCTACTACTTCTCAGTCAGTAATCATTCCGTTGATTGATCACCTAGGAGGCTGGCTGGATCAGGGTGAACTCTTGAATTCCGTCGTACCGCTAGCTGACGAACATCGTTCTAATCTGGATCGTTCAGCCCCTCGTTTCGTTCTGGTATCTCATCATCTACGTCACCATGTTCTTGGGAAACAAGTACAACAAGAACGTTTACTTCCTCACCACCAAACTTCTCCTTGCGATGGGCCTCGTCACGTGGTTCATGAAGACTGAGTGGATATTGCAATCCATTTTCAACTTCCTCAAGGCGGTCGCTTTCATCAATTGGGTGAGTTCAACCCTTGCGATGATGAATCATTACTCGCGTCGCGTCGTTCTGCTCATTTTCGTGACTGATCTCCTTCCCTTACTTTCCGCTCCACATCAAAGTCTGCCAAGGAATGGTCCTTCAGAGTCAATCTTGACATCTACGCTCCTTTCCTCGGTATATTCGTGGCATACATCTACATCCTCTTCCAACAATCGCCTTCGGCCCCTCGGATCTTATCCCACCCTCACTTTCCAACCCTCATGAAATCCGGCGCTCTCATCTCAGGTCTCGCCATCGCTTGGTTCATTCACTTTGAACTGTCTCAACCAACCAAGTTCGTTTACAACGGATCTCACCCGGTCGTATCGTGCGTTCCAATCCTCGGATTCGTCGTCTTGAGGAACGCGAGTCCTTGGTTGAGAAGTGTTAGGAGCGAGGCTTTCTGTTGGATAGGTAGGATCAGCTTGGAGACTTTCATCCTACAATTCCATCTCTGGCTCGGAGGGGACACGAAGGGTGTCCTCATCGTCGTCCCAGGGGGTGGAGGATCCGGATTCATGGGCGCTTGGAATGGATTGGGATTGGTTGGTGTTGGAGGTTGGAGATGGTTGAACGTTCTTGTCACGACCATCATGTTCTTGTACGTTAGCCAAAAGATGGCGATGGTGTCAGGTTCCCTGACGGAGTATCTGGTCGGGAAGAAGAAGAGATCGAAGATGACGGGATTACCTCTACCGGGTTCGACACCAACGACAACGGATACAACCAACAAGGGGATTGGAGGAAGAGAGGGTGAAGAAGTTATCCCATTGCTCCCAACATCTACCAACACAAACAATCTAGAACCCCTCTCGTCGACCTCCAATATCATACCCACCGAATCAAGACCTCCATCATCAAACAGAGACCCGACCATCATCATCACATCATCCTCTTCACCTGCTTCACCTTCATCATCACATCCATCAGGTTCGACGACCCCGCATGTTGATCCACCTTCATCACGAACATCTTCATCGATTCAACAATTACCATCTCAGCAACAACCAAAGCAACCTCAATCATCTGGCAACTACACGTTCGAGACCATAAAGGAAAGTACTGGTCTCAAGTTGGTAGGAATCATGGCGTTCTGTTGGATCCTCAATCTACTTGGTGCACTTTGAAACAAATCAAGTCTGGTCAAGAGTGGCAGGAGGCGTCGCACATGGGTTTTTTCTTCTTCCTCTTCTTCTTCTTTCCTCCCTGCTTTGCCTCAGATTCATCTTCCTCTGCCTTTCTCATCTGTCTTTTTCTTCTTCACTTATTCGTTCAATGACATCACCCCTTTTCTCTCTGCTCCCCTTCCACCCCTACCGCCCCACCCTTCATACCTCTTTCCATTAAAACAAACGTCAACAAAAAAAAAGAAAAAGAAAGAAAGAACCTTTGAATCATCTTCTTCCTTGATTCTCTCTCGTCCTTACTCGTTACATTCATCGTTCTCTCTGGGCTCTTCATTTTGTTTCATGTTTTTTTTTTCTTCTTTCCGTCTCTTCTCGTTCAATTCTCAATCGCTGCTCTCGTATCACGAGGGGACGCTTCTAACTTAATATGTTTCTACCGTCGTCCCCCCCCCCCTCCCCTTTTCTTTCGTTACCTTATCCCCTGCTCTTTTGAGTTTCGGATCCGCTATCTATCTCATCATCTGGTTCTTTCTCTTCTCCTCAAGAGGAAGATTAAAAAAAAAAAAAAAAAAAAAAATGCAAGCTTCTTTTTGAGATCCGCATGATTCTCTCCCTCTTCACGTCATTTCTCTCTCACACATCAGGAAGATACCTTTCGCACTTTGTTTTTCTTTCTTTCTTTCTTTCTTTCTTTATGAGAAGCCAAAAAAAAAAAAAAACAAGACGCAGCAAAGAAAAAAAAAAAGTAAAATCGTCTAGGAAAAAAAAGTATAGAAAAAAGAATCCAGAATTCCATCCCCGTCCCATCTCTAACCCCCTCACCCTCCCCCTCCCTCTTCCTTCCCGTTTGTGTTGATTGATCAAAAGAAAAAGAAGGTTCCTCTCTCTTAAGCCTGACCACCGGCGCACTCGACGGCCTTCTGAGCAGCCTCATCGAGTCCATCGAAGGGGAAGATCTTGAGACCCGAAGCTCGAATCATTTCCTTTGCCTCGGCGTCGGCGGTACCTTGAAGTCGAACGATGAGAGGGATAGTGAGTTCAAGTTCCTTGGCGGCCTTGATGATACCTTCGGCGATGACGTCGCATCGCATGATTCCACCGACTGGGGGGGGGGGGGGGGGGGGGGGGGGGGGGGGTGGGTTCTAGATCAGTCAAAAACCCTCAAAAGACCTCACATGATCTTTTTCTCGAAACGACGGATTGAGTTTATCCTCGGAACTCACAGATGTTGACGAATATCGACTTGACCTTCTTCTCGGAGAGGACGATCTCGAAAGCCTTCTTGACGGCTTCAGCGGTAGCTCCTCCTCCGACATCGAGGAAGTTGGCGGGGTCACCTCCGTTGAGCTTGAGGACGTCCATGGTGGCCATGGCGAGACCGGCTCCGTTGACAAGACATCCGATGTTTCCGTCGAGCTTGATGAAGTTGAGACCACTACGAAGATGAGGGAGAGGCAGGGTCGAGACAAAGTGTTACTCTATGTGAATGGATCCTGTCGACGAACCATTGCACTAAACCAAGAAAACTTACTACTCAGCAGCGTCAACCTCTCCCTTGTCCTCCTGACTGATATCCCTCAAAGCAAAGACATCCTTCTGCCTGAACTCGGCGTTGTCGTCGAAACCGAACTTGGCGTCCATGCAAAGGATGGTACCGTCAGCAAGCTCACCCATTGGGTTGATCTCGATCTGGGTGGCATCCTTAGCCTTGAAGATGGTGTACAGGTTCTGGAAGACCTTGGCGGCTTGCTTTCTGGAGTTTGGCATGTCGGTGATTTTGAATCAGTGGAGGATTTGAAAATAAGGGTATGGCACACGTGCACGAGGTACGATGATGAGTGTGCGATAGATGGATCGAGGTTGTGTGGATGATGGTCAAACGATCAGGGAGGCCAGTCAGAACGGAGAACATAACGTCAGCAAAACGAACACATAACATCTGTTCCCGTCTTCGACAACACATAGAGGGGTGCCGGATGACAGATGAAGGATCACATTGCCCCCTTGTCCTCCACGCGAAAGGATTGAGAACGAACCGGGACTCCTCAGACTCGACACCGATCTTGACAGCGATGTCATAAGCGTCCTTGTCGTTAAGACCCTTCTCAAAGTCGATGGGGGTAGTAATGATAGCGGAAGGGTCCGAGTGAGCGACCTCCTCGATGTTCATTCCTCTGTGGATGGGGTTACGATGTAAGCAAGAAGTGTAAGGTCTCCAGTCAGCGAATTTTCTTTTCCAGTGACAACCACCATTCCGATTCCTTCCATCTCGGCTAATGAATCGAGAAGACTCACCCCTGAGCGGAAGCAACGAGAACAGGGCTCTGGCTAGTTCGGTCGGCAAGAACGGCAACGTAGTACTCCTTGACGGGGGGAGTTCGCTCAGCGAGCATGACGGCGTTGCAAATTCGACCAGCCTCTCCGGTCTGCTTGGTGATGAGCTTCTCTCCGAGCATCTTGGAAGCGAATTCCTTGGCCTGGGCGGGGCTGAGATCATGGAGCGAGAGGAACGGACGTTGAGTCAGTTGCGTGTTAGGGGATGACAAGTTCGTCCAGAGACGCTGAAGCCGGTGGCTGCATCTTTCGTAATCCGCATTGAGTCTTCGGAAGTTACCACCCATTCTAAAGAGATATATGAGCCATATCAGAGCCTCAAACTCCTTCTCTTCTCTGCCCGTGCAAACTTCCCCACTCCTTGTTGACCTTCCTTCACCCTCGACACAGCGCTCTCCCAAAACCATATCAGGAGCCAAGGAGATCCATCAGAAAGACGGACAAGCTCAACTCACGAGTCGGTCATGTGGACACCACCCTGGAAACCGCTCGAGAAGTGACCCTTTCCTCGACCACCAGCGAGGACCTGAGCCTTAATAACGAGCGAGTTCTGCTTAGAGCCTGTAAACGTGTTGATGCAGGAACATCAAGGGGCAAACAAGTCAGCTTGACCGAAACTTCAAAGTAATTTGATGGGGAACGATGACGGGCGTGAAGGAGGAACGAGCTCCGATGAAGTCAAGGGTGATCACAACAACCAGGCCATTGTATTCCTCTTGTTCTGTCGGGCGTTGATCTAGAGGACCTTGCTATAGTCTAGGCTTCGGCTTGGGTTTGGGGGGAGCACAGACCATGAGTTGGGCGGACGAGCTGTAGCTAGTCCAATCATGCTGCCGTTTCCCCCCTTCCGAAACCTCTCTCGCTTCCAAACTCGTCGACCGGCACGTCATTGACATTGCCCAAGCTGACGGTGAAGCTGTCAGGATCAACGACTATCTCCAACTTGGAGCAGACGAGACGAAGCGAACCAAGAGATGAAGAGAGACGGCGACGAAGCCGGGTTTAGTCGGAAAAGAGAGGATCGTACCAAAGCTCTTCGCGACCTCCTCAGCCTCGGCGGCAGAGAAGGCAGGAACACTCTTGGGAGTAGCGATTCCGTACTATGTTGGGGCAGACAGAGAGTGACAGAAGCCAGTGAGTGTGGGCGAGCGGTGTAGATGATTGAAGCGGGGAGAAGGAGAGAGGAAAGGAGGGAGAAGGAAAGCATCGAAATCCGTACCTCGTTGAGAAGCTTGACGGACTGGTACTCGTGGATAGAAAGAGCTCGCTTGCCCGAGATGGACTTGGCACTGGGAGCGACTGATCGGAGAGTACGGGAGAACATGGTTGGGTTGGTCGGGATGGGAGGGCGGTAGGGGAGGGGGAGACTTGGAGTGAGAGATGAAAGTGCGTTCCCCAGAATTCCCCTTGTTCAAGTGACGCCGAGTGATTATTCCCCTGAGTTAAACCGTCAACATATATGTCCTGCACCCAGCTTAACCGCCAAGAATCGCTTGATGCATCTACTTGCCAGACTTGAACATGATTAGTATCGGTTCCGTACAAGAGGTCTCTAGTAACGCCATGGACGACATGAGTCCATTCGCATAATCGCCCCATCCCACACAGTCGGTCGGCCTAGTTAGACTTGTGGAAGGAATCGAACTGAGGCTGGTAGATGATGGGATTGGTATGTGTGTGTCGAATTATGAGGATAATCTCAACGTTACTCCAAAGTCAAGCGCTTCAAAAAGTTCCCTCTGGCCTCGATTTCCGCTCTCCCTCTCTCAAACACAACCAGACGACCGACTGCCGAAGATTGCCTCTCTCCTCCACAGGCCCTTCACTCCTGTCTCTCACCTCGTCACCTCCACATACGCCTTCGGGTCGTTGGAGGACTCCTGACGTTGAATGGTTGCGAGAGAGATTCGCTTCATCGCGAACGAACCCCTTGAGTCCAAAGCGGTTCTTTTTTTTGCATCTTGCAATTTCGTACCGGGATGGAATTAGGTGGCTGTCGACAACCCATCCAACCGTCTCCCTACTCCTTCCTCTTGCTACTTCCCGTCTCGTTTCTGCCTACCCTCGTAGGCATGAGTTCAACGTTCTTGCTTCACACCTCATGACTCGTGAGTGTTCATCTTTTCCTTCGTCACCTCTATCTTCCCCTGCTCTGTCCCACCCTCATTGCATGATGAACTTGAAAAGTCGGGAATCTCTCTAAGCATAATTACAAATGCGGATACTCTTTTGTCTTTAACCTGATCTCCATACTTCAACTCCCTTTACTTCAAGACCTAAACACCTCTCCAAGACTCGATTGACTGACGCATCCGCTTTGCTCTTCGTCACATCAGTTACCATACAGCCATTTAGGTATCTACGTCGTTATCTGAAGCTATCTGCCTCGAATCTCTTTCCTCTTCATGTGAGTACTTGCCTCGTTACAGCATGTCATTGTCTCGCCCCCCGTCCCGCCTCTCGAAACTCTATCCAGGCATCATACGCCATTTCGACAATCGATGCTTGCTCAAATGAAGACAACTTTTTCGTGCACCACGCTTACTCTACCAAAACGAGCGGTAAAAAAACCGAACCCTTCTGGGATCGGATTTCTTACCAATCGAGGAGATGGGGATTACGAACTACACCAATAGAACTTTCTGATTCCCCCTTTGAAACCCACACATCTTTTTGCCCTCGAAGTATCTTCTCAGAGGAGAATACCTTGACTGATCTGTGTTTTGTCTCTGCGTTGTAGATCATTCTGTGTTGTTTTTTTGCTGCTATACCCGTCAATTCTGTATCTTGCCCCTGTCGATATCAAATGCTCTTGATACAAGCTCGACGTCGAAAAACTTTGTGCCATGATTGGTAATCTCATTATTCATATTGAAGCTGCACACGATGAGCGAAGTTTGCAACCGCTCAATTACCAGTTTTGAGTGGAGAGGTTGGGGGTTGGCTTCGACATCACATGGGGTCCGACTTTCCATTCGATTCTCAACCCCTTCAACCAGGATCCCCCGCGATGTCCTCACCCACTCATACTCGGTTGAGGACCGTTCAAGGACCTGATGGACGTTGTGGAGATGAGAGATCTTGGGATCATCTCCAACCCGATCATCGATCATTGATCATCTCTCGTCCTGGATTTACTCATGAATAATCTCGGAATCAAGGGCTACATCGTGGATACCTAGTAAACATTGAGAACGACAAGAGAAAAAAAAAAAAACACAAAACACGAGAGAAGCTTGACAACAAGAAGAAGGGGAAAGCAGAGGAAGCAAAAGAAGAAGAGAAAACCCGACGACAACGACGATCCATTTCCCACCTGAGTCGCACGCTTACTTAAGCTCCTCGATCCTCTCACTCGCCTCGGACTTCCCCATACCAGAGTGATCCTTCGTGGCTCCATCACCGTTTTTCTTCTCCAGAATGTTGAGGTAACCAATCTGTTTCTCTGTGGCGGGATCGTCACCTTGTTTTGTGTGCGGACAGTGGAGTCAGTGAATGGATCACGCTAAAAGAGGATAAGAAGAGAATCTGACGACAGATAAGAAGAGAAGATAATCACCTGTAGCCCAAGTCTCAGGGTGATTCAAGTGATCGTCCTGAGGAGCCTCGGCATCTGGCAGGTTAGGAATTTCCTTCTTGGAATCACCGTTCGAGGCAGCCGAAGGATCCTTTGGAACGTCGTCCGAAGTTTTGGTCTTCTTGGAGGGAGGTGGGTTGGGGGAAGTATCCTCCTTCTTCTCACCGTCATCTTCTGTCGACTTGTCAGGAGTTTCCGTTGATTTCTTGACGTCGGTACTGGTCGAGTTCTCCTCCCCCTCCTTCTCGTCAGTCTTCTTGGTGGAACCGTCCTTCTTGACATCCTCTTTGGTCGGTTCAGTCGATTCGCTGGGTTGGTCGTCTTCATTCGAGGCTCCGACGTCGTCGGTCTTGGTCTCACCATCTTGATCCTCGGCGTTCTCTCGCTTTCGCTTGGGAACTCCAGGAGCATCGATAGACTCTTCGGGAATGACCTTTCCATTCTTGAGACCATCAATGACCTGTGGAATACGTGGCACGTGGAGTTAAAGTACAGTGGCAGGAGGTGGACGCGGAAAGAGTGATGGTCAGACTCGAGACTAGGGATTTGGATGACAACATGGATTTCTCTACTCACCTCGCTGGCCTCACTCTTGCCCATCTCGGCCTTTCTCTCCTCTCCTACTTCAAGTCCCTTTTGCTTCTCGAGCACGGAGATGAATCCGATCTGTTTACCGGTCGCCCTGTCACCTCCAGTGGCCCATCGCTCGGGATGATCGACTATATGCGCGCGTGCGAGGAGCAGAAACGTCAGGCAGTCAGAACAGGCAACCGTCAGCGAAGAGACGACTACTGCCCGATAGGAAGAGGACAAAGGACATCCGATCTCGTGACGCGTCGATCGAAGTGAAAGAAATGAGGAGGTGCTCAATTCAACGTGGCGGGGGGGGGACTCACGATGATTGGGTGAGAGTGGAGCAGCATCAGCGCCAGTAGGGGCCGAGTTCGAAGCGTCAGTAGTGGAGTCTTTGTTAGAGGTTGACATGATTGTGGAAGGGGGTGTGGGGAGTGAGGGCGTGGAAGAGAAGAGGGAAGGGATGGGATGGGATGTTGGGGTGAATCCGACGCGCGATCTCCTCATTAAACGCGTGATGTCATCGACATCCCTGGTCTATCCTTCAACCTCGTCGAACCCTCTGTGGTCCTTTGATCTAGTCCTCAGTAGATCCACGATCAAATCTATCCACAACGACCCACAACTTATCGCGCTTGTACAAGTGAATGGTCTTCATCGCTCATGATCGCTTGAATTTCACGTCCTGCAAGCCCTCCTGGCAATATATCAATGGCGTCTCCGTTCCGGCATGGACGTATGTTCATTCCCGACATACCCTGGAAGACATCGGTTCTAGTTGAGTGTACGCACATGGAAATTTACAGCGCACCGAGGATGAAGAGACCGAAATGCTTGACGAGAAACACATATGACGACAGGGCGGCCTTGATTTGAAAAGTTACGAGGACCTTCCTCCGAGGAGAAGCAAACGTTGAGAACCAGGGTCGGAGACTTCTTTCGTTTCCCCCTGCCCTTCCTCCCAACAACAATCTCACTCCACTTCACTCGTACGACCTATTTCCTTCTCTCTCCTTCTCTCTTCTTCCGCTCCTTTGTACACCTCGGCTGACCATAGTCCCTCGCTTTCTCCGTTCCCGTGTACAACATGTCAACTCGCCATCTCGCCATCTCCCCTCCCGCTCGGCTCCTTTCCCTTCATCACATCTTTTTGCTACTGCTACACTAACATTCAGACACCCAGCCAAACCGAAACCATCAACACTCATCCATCATGGAGACTGTTCGTCCATGCATGTCATCCTGAAGATAGAGAAGATGTGGTGGTCCGTTCACTAACCCTGAGACACCTCCCACTTTGTCACTTCCTCTTCCCGTCTCTTTTCTGCCTCTCTCCCTCAACGTTCTTCCCACAGGTGAAGAACGCCGCGTGAGTTCTTCTTGTCATTTTTGCTACCAAGATGTGTCTCTGGCGTGCTGACCTGATCATTTCCATCTCCCTATGTCTTCATAGTAACGTGAGTAATGGTCATCCTTCAGCAACTGTTTCAAACTAAGTGTCGACGATGGACGCATCATGTCCGACATGCTTCATGGGTATACGCTCGAGCTCCCGCAGACTATCCTTCGGGAGATGGGGGTGGGGTCCGTTGAATGAAAGTCGCCCAAGGAGAACCCTTGGCGAGATGGAGGCGTTAAGGAATCCCCTTGGTCGTGTCGTGTTTCAAACGAGACTCGGTTGCACCTGCATCTGACCATCTCCATCCATCCCTTCAGTACGTCGCCGAGACCGTCCAGGGCGCCGGAGCCACCGCAAGCAAGGAAAGCCACAAAGAAGGTCTGTTTGTTCACATCTCTTGTCGTCACATCCCATTTGTGAGACTGACGCGGCAGTCCTCCTTGCTTGCATCGTACTCTGTAGTCGCGAAAGATAGCGACGCTTCCATCGGAACCCGAGCCTCCGCCGCCAAGGACGCCATCGGCGATAAGATGGACGAGAGCTCCCACAACACCAAGGCTGATGTCCACAAGGTCCTTAATTTTACTCATGCATTGTGGACCAAGTTCGATTCTCGCTGACTTCATCCTATCTCTCATTGACCACCTTCGTGATCCATGCAGGAGGCCGCCAAGCACTAAGCAGCGTCTGTCTCTTTTGTGTCTTCCTAGCTGGTCCCATCGACGCCTTGAGGTCCCAATTGTAGCCTACTCTTTTCGGAAGTCTGTATATATGAACCGCTGATGGGTGTTCTCGAGTCGACGAAGACGAGAGCAACGCAATTGGCTTTTGCCCAAAGCCCCCATTCATCTTCACTTCGCGTCGGCTGGTTGTTGAGGGTGATTGGACAGGTCTTCGCTACTGTGCGACATGTCCATGAGAGAGCCCATGGTCTGACACCATGTCTTGTCCCACGCTTCAGTCATTCTCAGACGTCCTATTCTCTTCGAAAAGCAGACGTCAACTAGGAGAGATCAAGTCGAGTCGAATCCCCTTTCGCTTTCGTCCCCTTGACTCGTTGTTTCTGACCTGAGGGAACAATCGAAAACAAGCTCGAGAAGATTCCTGATGAGAATCTGCCAAGTGCAAATTCGAATCGATTCGCGTCCCCACACCAATTTCCCTGAGGAGGATCTGCGCCGGGGCTCCTTGGAATCGTCATACTTTTTTGTCCGCAGCTGGAACTTTGTGCCGAAAAGAAAGGTTCGGTTTGAACCCTCTTCCCAACCCCCACTCACCTTCCTCTCTCGGCACACTCTTCCTACTCACCCTCACCTCTACCAACACCTCACGCCTTCGCAACAACCATGTTCATCGACAAGCGAGCTCTCGTGAGTACCCCGACGCTGTCCTCCCGCCAAAACGTTCGACTCAAGACCTGACGGTTTTACTGACCTCTCCCTCGTGCTCCAGTCCATCGGCCCTTCGTGCATCCTCAAGCTTACTACCACTCTCAGCACCTCGCCACTCAGCACCTGTGTTGCTACTTCTTCCCTCACTCCCTTCTTCTCTCTCTTTGGTTCGAGCAATTCCTTGCTTCCTACCCTCGACACCTACCTCCAGAACGTGTGTCCTGCGCCGGTCTGCCAGGATGACAGCATCCGAACCGCTTTGGTGAGCGTCTATCCGTGTTTCCTTGCACCTTGTCGTCCGCACTCGACGTCGATCCACCATTCCTGGATCGATCCGGCGCCCGAACGGACTTTGCCGGTTCACTCGATTCTTTTCGCTGCGCGAACCTGTGCTGATTCCTTCCCATCTTTCCCCCTCCACTTTGCTCTGCGCTTCGGCTTCTCTTTATAGAACGACATCACTGGATCGTGCGGTGATGTCTTCACCAGCTTGGGTGTTAGCAATGCTACTGTAAGTCGACAGCCGATTTCTTGCCCTTTGCAAGCACTTACAACGAGACTCGAGCTGACGTCAAGCCCCTTCTCTCGTTTTTTTTTCTTGACCCTCTTCCATCCCTACCACTTCGCTTACTCTCTATTTCTGTCAATCACCGTCTTGGCTGTGCATCCCTTCGCCACAATAGGTCGATGCCTACATCCCCTTCCTTCCCCAGGAGAAGGCCATCGTCTGTCTCGAGTCCAACTCGACCTCCAACAGCGCGAACTCGACCGTCAACTCAAACTACTGCTCTCTCCAGACACTCGGTGCCTTTCAACAGGCCATCGGACAGAACATCACCTTCGACCTTTTGACCGTGAGTCGGCACGCCTCTTGACTGCGCTGCGTAGCCATGTCATTTTCCTTGCTCCCTACTGACATCCCCCCTGGATATCTGACGTCTCGATCATTGTAGGGAATCTCTTCGGGAACCACCTCGCTCAAATCGCTCATCCCATCCGGCGACTCGAACCTCACTTCCATCCTCTGCACTGACTGCACCAAATCGATTTACAACTCCCTCGTCCAGCTCGGCAACGACACCTCGTCCATCGGCAACTCTTCTACCTCCTCGCTCGGCTTGATGGCTCAGGTTGAGAACTACCTCGGCGAACTTTGCGGACAACAGTTCATCAGTAAGTCTTTTCGTCTCCTGGGACAAACCTGTGCCCCTCTGGAGTGCAGTGATTCGAAACGCATGGTGACGAGCCTCGAGCCGTGTCTTCTCGCTATCGCTTCCTTTGTTCACAGATGGCTCGATGCCTTCGAGCGTCACCAACGGAACTGACACCAGTAACGTCATCGCCGACAACAAGAGCAGCGCCTCTGCTGGCTCGCTCGTCGCTTCCTTCAAGCCCGCCACCGCTGTCGGAGTCGTCTTCTTCGGTGGTGCCCTCGGCTTGCTTCTCTAAATGTCCAGCTCACTAGCTCGATTCATCGATCGCCTTTTGCTGCTCTTGTCCTAACTTAGAGAGATCTTTGCACCATCTCCACCTGTCTCCCTGTCTCGCTTACCTATGGACTTGGTTCGACTGTATCTCTTTTCCATCTCTCATTGCACATTACACGTCGTGTAGCTTTATCGTCTCTACCGCTTTCTATCCATGTGGACTGCTTCGCGAGAACGTCTGAAACATCTGGTGAAGTAAGAAAGAGAAAGGCCGCAAGTGAGTGACGTACCCCCGGCGAAGATCCCAAGAAACGCACGTCATCCCCTCCCCTCGAGCCTCCCTCCCCCTCTCCGGCAATTCGGACAGATGAGCGAGACCTCTCTCTCTCCCAAACCATCTCCTCTTCCCAAACTACGCCCCGACACATCCACTCGCAATCCCGACACCATGCCTGACAACGAAAAGATCACCGCTACCCCCGTGGGAGACAAAGCTATCATCGTTGGTCAGTGTTCCCAAAACTATGAAAGACGTTGACTGGATCGATTGGAGAGTCTCGAAACCTGACGTCGTCCTCTTTCTTTGAATCAACCCGTCTGGGCTATCTTGCTCCTCTTCCTTTCGATGATTCTAATTTCTCCATCGCCATATGATTGGGCTTCGGGGGAGATTTCAAACAGTCTTTGGCGCATCTGGAGACCTTGCCAAGAAGTCGGTACGTACGGAATCGATTTGGCTACGAACCATCGGTTTCAAGGATGGAAAGTAGATCTGTGATGGACTGACGTGATATCTGAGGATGCGCTTATCTAGACCTTTCCAGCTTTGTACGCTTTGATGTGCGCAGGAAAACTCCCAAAATGTACGAACGTTGTCGAACGTGGGAGCGATGTAAGGGGGAGGGGAAAGGATGACAAAAGTCGAGGAACGCTCAAGCACTTGTGAAGAGCTGACATTCATATCTCCCTCCTTTTCCGCTTTGTTACTTGAAATAGCCACCCAGATCCTCGGTTACGCACGATCCGAGATGGATCGATCCAAATTCGAAAATCAACTTCTCTCCGGTATCGTACCAGAAGACTCTCCTTCAGACGACGACGAATCTTCCAAGAAAGAGTTCAAGCAAATCGCTGAATACTTCAGGGGAAAGTACGATGAGGATGAAAGTTACGAGGAACTGGAAAAGAAGATTGGAGAGATTGAGAAGGAGAAGTTTGATGGGAAGAAAGGGGATAGGGTTTATTACGTGAATTCTTTCAATCTTTCATTCTTCGCTTCAACTCGCTCGTGTGGAGAAGGGGGGGGGTTGAATCCTCTCAACCAGGTTCAACCGCCCTGCTTCACGTCGTTTCTTTAAGACTTTCCCATGCTGACCAACTTTTTGTCTTTCTTCCCCACCTCGATCTGCATCCGTCCTTGTATCGTTACATCAGCTTGCTCTCCCCCCATCCTCGTTCGTTCAGGTCTCTCAGATGCTCAAGAAACACAACTACTCAACCGAATCATCCAACCGAATCGTCATCGAAAAACCGTTCGGAAAGGACACCGAATCTTGCGAAGAGATGATGGGACACATCACAAAGGATTGGCAGGAGGAAGAAATTTACCGGATCGATCATTATCTGTAAGTTTCACGAAGCTTTCTTTTGCACCAGGATAAGGAAGGAAGGGGGGGGGGGGGGGGAGTCCGATCTCTCTTCGTTGTAAATCTGTCGAAAAAAAAATCAAACCCCAGCTCTCCTTTTTTTTTTTTTTCTAAACGAACGGACCTGACCTAACCCTCAAACACGTTCAAAACCCCCTTCTCTTCCCTCTCACTGAAAAATTTACAATCATTCCAAAGTGGAGAGGAAATGGTTCGACAAATCATGTACCTTCGATTCGCCAATTCATTCGTAGAGCCTATCCTCTCGTCAGAATACGTCGAATCCGTCGAAGTCGTCATGACGGAGAAATTCGGAGCTGAAGGTAGAGGTGGTTATTTCGATGAGTTTGGAATGATCAGGGACGTTTGTCAGAATCGTGAGTTTTCTGCTTTTTTCTTGACACTAATGAGAAGAGAGGGGGAGAGGAAACGAGGAACAGTTCGATGGGAAGAAAACATGAATGGATAGTTGGAAGGGAGAGGGGGGGGGGGGGGGGGGATTTAGTTAACCCGACTGAGGTATCGTGTGTCAGATGAAAGCCTGATGTCCTTTCTCTCTTTCCTTTTTGCTTTGCATATTTCTCCCCCCTTTGTTGACCCTCAATGTTCCAAGATCTTCTCCAAGCAATCACTCTTCTGACCCTCGATCCCCCCAAATCATTCGACAACGACGGCCTCAGACAAGCCAAAGTCGATCTACTCAAATCCATCCCACCCATCGAGATTCAGTCGGACGATGAGATCGTCTTGGGTCAATACACAGCGGGGAAGGAAGGTGGTGAAGGCGGTGAGGAGAGGAAGAGCTATAGGGACGATGAAACGGTACCAGATGATTCGAAAACGGCCACTTTCGCAGCTTTCAAGATGGAAGTCAGGAACGAGAGATGGAAGGGAGTCCCTATCTTGGTCAAGGCGGGCAAAGGTCAGTCTTCCCTCGGTAATCTATCATAGGTGAACTGCTCTTGTAGGTGATGGAAAAACAAGATGATTGATCTGTCTTTTTCCACTATGATTTCGTTTAAAGCGTTGGACAAGGGTCTAATGTCAATGACATTCAACCTCAAATCACCCAAGATCAACCCCTTTGGTATCGATGCCACCTCTGAGGAATACAAGAACTCACTCGTCTTCAGGATGAATCCCGAACCAGCCATGTATGTTTTAACATCTGTTATCTCCCCGACCCCTTCCCCCCCCCCCTTGCCTGGATCATCTCGTGCTTTCTTTCTTTCTTTGGCTTGAATCTGTCTTTCAACTCCAAGTCAATGACGGGTTAGACTGACGATTTTTTTTTTATTTTTTTTTGCTTTCGAAAAATAGGTACTTCACAGCCAACGTGCTCAAAGCTCAAGCCATGGGACACGAGATTGAGAATGGTGAGTGGATAAGAAAAAAAGGAAGAAAAGAAAAACTGTCCTTGGTCTGCTTTGTCCCTTGGCCTACGCGGTGGCTTCCATGACACGAAAAAAAAAACTCGATCTCTGATTGTCCTTCGTTTGTGCCCCCCCCCCCCCCCCCCCCCCCCCCCCCCCCCCCCCCCCCCCCCCCC
>BCKM01000003.1:230291-252426 GCA_039545415.1 Udeniomyces megalosporus | reverse complement strand
CCCCCCCCCCCTTTTTTTTCCCCTCTTTCTCGGGGGAGCAGTTTGCTCAAGTACATCGAATCGCCGAACGGACCCACACCAGCGGAGTATCCTTACGGATCCGTCGGACCGGAGAAAGCACTCAAGGCGTTCGAGGAAAAGTTTGGCGTCAAGTTTTGAAGCTAAAAGGAAAAAAAAGAAAGAAAGAAAAAAGCGAGAGAAGGATGAAAAGTCACCCATAAGGGATGGGTGGGCGGTGAGGGATAGTGAGAGGCTCGAGGGGGTGGTTTGGAGAGGGGGGGAGGGGGAAGGTTGAGCCGGGGTGTTTTGTCTCCTTTGCTTCATCGTCTTTTGTATCTATAGTCCAGTTCTTGTCTCTCTTTATCATCCTCTTCTGGATCGCTTTCGATTCCCGTGCGTGACATGTTTTTTTTTTTTTTACTTTGTCCCGTTCTCGCGATGGATGAGAGTTCCGAAGAAGCAGGAGAGGAAGGGGAAATGGTTCCATGAGTGGTGTTCGGCAAGGGGTCGTTGTTGTTGTTGTTGTTGTTGCGATGAGAGGAGTGAGAGGGAAGAAGAAAATAAGAAGAGGAAAACACATCGATACATCGGGGAGAGAGGAAAGCAGGAAAGGAAGAAGCAACAGGAAAGGCAGAAGAAACAGGAGATCAAGAAAGCAGGGGGGAGGGGTTCCACTGAAGACGGTGGGGTTCAGAGAGACAGAGAGGTAAAGGGAGAGAGCGAGATGGAAAAGGTTCGGGTTGGAATAGAAAGTGAAAGTAGAAGAAAAAAAAACCCCCCAAACTCCTTACTGAGGAACCTGAAGGATAATCTTACCCTGAGCTTTCCCACTCATCATCCTGTCATAACATTCCTCCACCTCTTCCCTCTCCCAACCTCTCTCCCTATCTCCATCGATGTCAACCTTCAACTTCCCCTCGTTAGCGAGTCGACCTAGTTCAACGAGAGCTTCATTCGAGGGTGTCATCATATAGATGACGAAAGGTCGAGGGGTTCCACCCAAGATTTTGGGTCGAACCATCGCCGTCACGAGGGAGATGTTACCGGAGAGGGTCTTGCCTTGAGGTGTGAGCGTTACGTAGGGACAGCCTGGAAGAAGGTAGTAAGGTGACTTTCCGATGGCAAAAGGAAGAAGAAGAACAAAGAAGAAGAAAAAAAAAAGTAGAGAGGGACACAGATGAGATTGATTAGTTTTGACCGTCTTACGTACGCAATATGCTATTCCACTCTCAGATCTTGTTATTATTATTGTTATTGTCCCGATGATGATGAGATCAACTGACTGATGTGTAGATGGAAGATTCAGTTCCAACGC
Source organism: Udeniomyces megalosporus (assembly GCA_039545415.1). Lineage (NCBI taxonomy): Eukaryota > Fungi > Basidiomycota > Tremellomycetes > Cystofilobasidiales > Mrakiaceae > Udeniomyces > Udeniomyces megalosporus. Next base: position 251,111 of record BCKM01000003.1, on the reverse strand, counting down.
AATCGAGGACGAGGTTGAAACCTTTTGGTTCCTCGGAACTAGCCGGTTCAGCAGGGTAGTGAGCGATAAGGTGTTGAGGGATAGGGTTCTTGGTGTAATCGATGATCTGGAATGGGAAAGGAGAAATCAAAACAAAAGGTTGAGAGAGAGAGAGAGAGAGAAAGAGAGAGGTCAGTCAGTCGAGTGGAGAAAAACTTGATTCCTCCTCCTCTACGGCTTTCGTTCTTCTCTTCTTCTTCTTCTTCTTCTTCTTTGAACTTTCCAACTTACTTCATCAGGTCCCAACTTCTGCACGGCTTCCTTGGATGAACCCGAGCAAGTTGTGACGACGTAAATTCCTCTCTCCTTTGCGAGTTGAATCGCGAACCTTCCGACACTAGTCGAACCACCATGAATGAAAACTCTCTCTCCTTTCTTCTGACCAAGTTTCCCTCCCTTAGTTTGATCGAACAGGGCTCCGTAAGCGGTCAATCCGACGAGTGGAATACCAGCGGCTTGAGGGAAGGTAATCCCGGAAGGTTTGGGTACGAGGTTTTGAGCTCGGACGAGAACGTATTGAGCCATGGTTCCTCGACCTGAAGAGATTTGTTCAGGTGCGGGACAAATACCGAAGACTGAGAGATTGAGACGACATGGGAAGAAAAGAGAGTAGCCGGAAGTGATCAGTATCAGGGGAAAAAAAAAATCAATCGAGAAGAGGAAAGAATAATGATGGTGATGGTGATGACAAAAGGGTTAGGCATGCACCTTCTTGCCCGACGGAGAACTGAGGATGACCGTTCGGATTGGCGACCGTACCGGAAAGGTCGAATTCGAGGGTGGCTGGAAGCTTACGAGCAAGACCAGGGATCATACCCATTGTCTTGTACTGAGGTATGAAGATCGAGATTGAACCGATCCAAAGAGAAGAAGAAGGGACGTGAAGAGAGGGTTATTCGTTTTAGCACCACATCGACTAGCGGGGATCGAATATTTGGATGGTATCGATGAAGAGATGGAACTAGATGGGGATGGAGATCCAACGTACACCAACTGGATTGAACGCTACATTCTTGACCTTTTGATCGGGTTCCAAATCGAGGCGGCATGATTTCAGATAAGGATCCCATCGAATCACTCAATCAGCGGGCCATGGATCAAACTGGGGGATATCGTAGAATAACGACCTGAGAGAAGGGCTGACCTTGACAAGGACATCATCTGCCTCTGGGATGGGGAGGGCAGCATCTTTGACGAGAGCGATGGAAGCTTTAGGCAGACCTCGTGAGACTTGTTGCCAAACTTGATGAGTCTTGGGGAGGTTGATGGCGGACATTCGTGAAGAGGACGAGTGTTGAGTCAAACGTTTATGGAGCGAGAGGTGTGTGATGGTGGTTGGGGGGGGGGGGGGGGGGGGGGATTCGCCTAGGAAGAAGAGCGGGGATGGATGACGTGTTTGGGATTGAACAAGTTGGATGACCTTGAACGAACCTACTTCACCGAAATTGATACGGCAAAGTTGCGATCAGATTCGACAAGGCTCAAGGTTAGGAAACTGAAATCATTGAGATCATTTTCGACTCGTCCCAAAGTATCGTTGAGGATGGTGCGATTTGGCTGATTGATCCTGCCTGAGAAGGTCGTCGAGATCGCTCTCCCGGCTGAGGCCCTAACAGTCCCTATGAGGGGAACATGACCTTCTCCAGGCGGTTTCATGACTTTGTCTTTGGTACTTGGACCGGGTTCAAGGGCTTCTGGTACCAACTTGAGCGAGGAGGAAGAGCAGCTCGAGGTTAAGATGAAGAAATCATCAAATCTCATTGAGCTCAACGACGCAACACAGATGAACGTATCTCGATGACGATATTCGTATTCAACTCTACTCGTGGTTGAGCGGAGACATGAATGGCCGTTGGACACAGAACGAAACAGAAACTCGTCATCGCACAAAGCCAAAAATCCCGACTTGACCCAAACGACGATCAAGTCCCCATCGACGTTGATTTCGACCATCTCGGACCCCTCGTCATCGACGAGTCGCCCAAACAGCAATATCCAGCGAAAAGAAGGATTCGAAATCAATCTAGTTTGGTATCATCAAGTTTCGACAGTGGGTTTCAACCTCCTCTTCCTAGCTTGGCTCGTTCGAGCTTGGGAGGGCTCTGACGATGACGTTGACTGACTAGATGCATTTCGGTCATCTTGATTAGTCTCAATCAGTCTCCAATAGCATTATCAACCAACCACGTCCACATCTACGCATCGACCGACTCACTCGACTCACTCGATTCCCCATCCTTTCAGGCCCACTTCCTTTCCTCTCCCTCCCTCGATGTCTTCTCCCTCGATGTCTTCTCCCTCAGAAGACATGACCAGTCAATCAACATCAATCCAACTCCTTAGTCCTCATCTCAAATTCCTGACCTCCCTCACACTTCAACACCTTCCTAACCCCCCACCTTCATCCGATCCCCCAACTTCTCTCCCACTTCTTCTCGCTCACTACTCGAGATTACCAACATCGAGTTTTCGATTCCTCTCTTTCAAGACGTTCCTCAATCTCTCCATCTGTTTATCCGGGAATGAAGACCAGGACAGTGTCAGGAGATTGAGTCAACTTTGGATCAAATTCATCGAATCCAAGTCGTCATCATCATCATCATCATCATCAAACGAAGCTCTTACCTCCACCGACAATGACGATGATTTCAACTCGAGCTTGACGTATCTCATCAAAGAAGTTGAGGAAGGTTGGAACTCAATCGTAGAGATGATCAAGAGGATCGCATTCAGTAGTGGTGATTTGGAAAGTTGTAGGAAAAGTATCAAACCGATCTTCATCCTTGAAGCTTTCCTAGCCATACTTTCCATTCCCTTGCCATCATCATCATCATCATCATCATCGTCGTCGTCGTCGTTGTTAAAGATGATGAGGAAATCAACGGATTCGAACAGATTGACTCTGAATCTCATCAGTTCGATCTCAACCATTTATACGTTCCCTTCATTACCCATCCATCCTCATATTTCACTTCTATCAAGTCTCCATCGATTAATCCTGTCAACGAATATCTCAACAACGACGACGATGACGAGTTTACTTTCATCCATCACGTACTCGATCGAACCTCGATCTCTAAGGGATTTATTACCAACCTCACCCTCGACGAGACCATTTACTTCGATTTGGTCAGATTACGAAACCATTTTCAACGCTAGCGTTGAGTTCATGGATTTATCTCGGAATCAATCACTAGAACAGAGTAGAGGTGATGAAGGAAAAGGAGAAGGAGGAGGAGGAGGATGGAGTGAATTCGGAATGAGGCTCATTGAATTGGAAGGTGATGAAATCGAGTGGAAGGAAGAAGCCGCTAAAAGGTTAAATCAGGAGCAGAAGGTTGGGGTCGTTGAAACTGGTCGTGATGAGGAATCGGATCGATTTCAGGAAAGGGTCAACGATCAACAACATCATCCAACTTCCTCTTCATCGTCGTCATCATCATCATCATTATCATCCAACGTATATACACCGAGCTCAACAGAAATCTCGAATGCGATCAACACCATCAAGACTCTTTTACCTCATCTTTCAACTCAATTCATCACCGCTGCTCTTTCACATCCCAAATTTCAACCACCTCTTCTTTCTTCTCACCCGTCGTCAACATCGACATCAACAGTAGCTGAGAAGAGAGTCGAGTTGATTCTATCTGCTGTATTGGAAGGAGAATCAGTCATTCCTGAATCATTGAAGGAATCGTTCGGATCAGGAGAACCTCAACTATCATCAACATCATCATCCTCTTCAGCAAATTTACCATCCTCACCAGCACCACCAACATTAACATCAACAGCACGGGCGGAAGAAGAAGAAGATGAATTCCTAGCCTTGGCGAGAGCTCGTCGATTAGCCACGATGGGACCTCAATCTTTCTCAACCTTACCCAACTCGAATTCTACATTCGACATGGTGATGGGTGACAAGGTTGATTCTTCAACTAGAGAGAGGATCATGAGGTTGGTTGAGATCCAAAGGGAAGAAGAGGAGGAAGAGGAGAGAGAGGAAAAGGAGAGGATTAGGAGTAAGCAGGAAATCGGGCAGAGGAAAGAGAAGGAGAGATTAGAGGATGTTGGTAGGAGGGGGAAGGGAGTTGTTGTCGTGGAGGAGGAAGAAGAAGAAGAAGAGGGAGATAGAAGAATTAGAAGGATTAGAGGTCCTCAAAGAGGTGATCATGGAAGTGGTGAAGAATCAGGTACAGATGATGATGATGATGATGATGAAGGAGAAGAAGGAGAAGAGGAAGAGGACATCAACGAACCATCATCATCATCAAACATCCTTCCCATTTCTCGAACCACCGAAGAGATCCTGGAATCAATGGTCCTCTCCAATCCAAACGTCTTCGCTAGGGATGGAGAAACGAGGAGATCTAAAGCTAGGATCGCATTGAGGATCGAGACGGGTTGGAAAGATGAACAAATCGAAGGTTGGAAAATTATGTTGGACAGAAACGTAGGTGTCTTTTGGTTCCTCGCTTCGCTTGTTTTTTTTTTTTTTTTCATCCTTATCTTCTGAGGAAACTGATTTCTTCTTCTTCTTCTTCTTCTTCTCGTTCTCGTTCTTCTTCTTCTCGTTTTTCTTTCCCTCCTCGTCTTCGCCTCCTCCTCTTCGCCTTCCTTCAAAAAAAAAAAAAAACCGATAGCCTCGAAAGATGGCCTCTTTGAAATCTCGAAATGAACTCGCGCCAAATACAAATCATCTCGTTCCCATCTCATCCTCCTCCTCTTCCAACGCTAGACGAGGTGGACGAGGAGGAGGACGTGGTGGTGGGAGTGGTGGAGGAGGAGGAGGTAGGGGAGGAGTTGATGGTGGGAGTGCAGGAGGAAGAGGAAGAACGAATAAAGGAAGTAGAGGTCATTCAAACGCTGCTAGAGTTAGAGGTGCGGATAGGAAAGCTGGTAGGATGGGTGAGAAAGCTTAAGAAGCCTAAAAGGGAGGAAACGCTCTGTTTTGAAAGATTCATCACGATCATGTTTTCGTTCCAAAAATAAAATAAATAGAAAAAACCCCTACAAGAAACCGTCTATTTCACATCGTATCCATGATGAGCAAAGCTTTCTCATGTTCATGGGTCGCTCTCATGATGGCTCACTCTCGAATCGATAGGGTCTCTGCTCAGCAATGGCTAGCCACCACTCGGTTGGTAAAGTAGGAAGCGGTCTAGATGAATAAGAGGTGTCAGACCAAGAGGGCTATCGTTATAGTTCGCGCTGCACAAGGCAGGGGTAATGCGGCTTTCTCTTTCTGAAGACTCGGTGGGGTGGTTGAGGTGATTCGTTGCCAATAGACGTGAGCCATTCATCGAGTGTCATTCGGTAATGGGCGCCCGGTAGAGAGGATGGAGAGACGTGAAACCGGAAACTTGAGAAAGTGGAAAAGAAAGATGCCACGATTTTACAGTATCAAAGCATCAAAACACATGGGGATCTTCTTCAGCAGGACTTGTTGACGACTAGGCAATACAAAAGAACTAAGGGGGTTGAGTACGTATGTATGATAGGGACGTAGAGAGCAATGATCAGGTAAGGGAGAAAAAGACTCGAGGACCGAATGTTCTTAAAGAGTGGAAGGAGCAGTTTAAAGACATGATCAAAGAGCGCGTGAGAGAGAGTCAGCAAGTTGAGAGGGGTAGAAAGAAGCTAACGATACACCGTTTAGGGGAGAAGATGGCGGATGAGAACGGACAAGATCGAAGATGGCAGGAAGATGGAACTGATAAAATGGGTGAAATCACATGATGGGAAAGGAGAAGAAGTGAAAGGGAGGACGAAAAGGTTCTCGAAGATGTGCAGGACTCGAGAGGTGGTGACGAAAAAGATGAATGTCGAATGACGTCACAGGGATAGGGTTTTGAGAAGGGAAGAGGAGACCGTCCTCGAGAATGCCGGATGCGAGCAAGGAGTGACGATCTAGACGGGAGTGGGCAATCATCAGACAGGCTGGAGGACAAGGAGTGATGTCGTCAGCAAATCTGCAAATTTGGTTCATCGAGTCCAAGTATGCGGTGCGAGAGCAGAATACGAAATGAACAAGAGGAAGGACGCCGCCCAAAAATCACGACTGCTATCCGCGCTCATCGTGTATGCCTGCTAATCGAGGCGGAACACATGAGAGACAAACACTCACGACGCCATGGGAGTCAAGTCTGACACCTTTAACGAGGTCCTCGAGCTTGCCGTCGTAGAGACCTCGATGGTACGAAGCCAGCTCTTGAGAATATCGGCGAAGCTGAGTTTGAGCAGAAGGGTCGTCGTCGTCGTCTTCTGTCAACATAAGGCAAAGACAGACCAAAATCAATCAGTATAAGCCCCAAGAAAGATCAACAAGTAGCCAGGATTGAATGTAAGAGAGGGTCAACGGACGATGATCGTGAACCTCTCGTGGACTAGGAGGTGTCCCAACATTGTTTGTCGCGTGCTCTCTTGCTTCGACTTCGGATGAATCGAGCTCCGGTGTGGTTAAAGGAAAAGTTTCTGTGGTGTGAGCATCATCTTGGTCGTCATCGTCTTGATTGTTGACGGAGGTTGGTCGGTCTCGGTAGTTGCCACTAGTCGTAGAGGAAGGAACGACTTGAGTGACTGGCATCCTACTACCATTGTTAGACTTGCCGTTGGTGACAGGTGATGAGGTAGACTGAAGTCTTTGGGAGGTGGGAGGTTGAGGAGCTTCGGGTGCCATTGTGATGACGTGTGTTGATTGGGAAGGCGAGATGAGATGAAGATGTAGTGGGTTGAGGCTGGAGCGATTGGTGAGTTGTTGGCGAGACGAAGAGGATTTGGTAGGTCAAAGGAACAGAACGATTGGATGTGAGTGCGGGGTAGAACAACGTGTGGAGGAGGGGGGGGGGGGGGGGGRGAGGGAAAACGAGAGAGGAAATGACGTCAAGCCTATGATCACGCGACCCCTCCATTCTTTTCTTCCACCATCATCTCAATAGCTGTTAAGGATCGATCAGGACCCGTACAATATCACCTGACTAGACAACGTTTCGGATCGATAGATACTGGTCCAAGGAGGAACCCTTGGTACCCCTGTTTCCTTTCACTTTGAGCCGTGGCCTTTCGTCAGTCTCCGATAGTCGCAGAAGCATATAGCACGGTACACGGTACCTCGAGAGTCATGCTATTTCATTTGTGGCGCTCCAGAGGTAGCGATTCAGGTCCTGTCATAATCTCCTACTAGGCCTTCTCCCACTTGGATTCTAGGTCCTCTATCGAGCAAGGAAGACCAGACTGGGTGGGACGGAGCAACATGTTTCAGTGCTTATTAGCTGGTACTCAAGGGAGGAGAAAGAAGAGAAGACCAGAAGAGGGTTGTGCTCCTGTTAGAGCGAATCGGCTCCATCGACTCACCTTTTCATCATACTCATCCCATCTGCCATCCTCGAACACGATTGGTTCAAACACGACATCTGACTCTGGTACCTTAGCCGTCCATTCACCTTCCCAATCAAACCCAACAACTTCCATCCCACGACATTCCACGCTCAAAAACACGGTCCAGGACTCGGATTCCGTGATGGGGAGGGGATCAGAGGTGCTGGGTGTTTTGGCATTCTTCTTGGCTTTGAGAGGACCGGAAGAAGGTGCAGTTGGTGGAATGAAAGATAGGGTTGATTCACGCTGAAAGAGTACAAGGGAGGGAGGAAGGGCAGTGGGAAGCACGTGGGGATAGAGAATTGGGCCAAAGAAGATCAGTTTCACCACGATCAAACGTAACGTAAAGGCGAGCAGCGAGGGTCGTGTATTTCGCGATGTAGAATGGCTTCTGTCCCTCTCCAAGTTGTTCTCTGCGAAGAGCTCAGAGCAGATTGACAAAGGAAGCGTCGATCCTTTTCTTACCTTGCAGAACCCACACTTCCAAACGAAACCTGCGGTGCCTTTGCTTCCAGACATCTCGTGCTCCTCCTATGATTGTCATCAGCAGGTTCGGTTGTCAAGCATATGCGTTCAGGGCTCGGGTACAAGTGTGAAGGCTCTACGGACCTGTCGGTTGATGGCAACAGAGTTCGGATGAACTTCATGGCACGAGCTGCATTGGATCTGAGGAAGACGTTGCAGCCATGTGAGCCGTAAGTTCTTGTATATACGATGACTGGCTCGAAGACTAAGGCTGGACGGACGGTAAAGTGAAACTCGTGATTCTGCTGGAGCGGTTTGAGCTCAGTGATGTTATCGAGTGTCGCTTTGACGAGAAGCGTGAGTTTCTGTAGGAAAATTTCGGTCGGCCTCTCAACTATGACTGGCGGGTTATCGATGAGTAAGAAGACTGACGACCATGATGGAGAGGCGGATGGTGTTGGCAGGTGAAGCAAATGCTCAGATTTCGACAAAGGCAGGACCAACTCCTGACCCCCATCATCTCACCCGCTCCACTCTTACCTGCCGGAGTTGCTTGAAATTCCATAGAGCACGCACTCAACCCCACGACATCAATATACCTGAAAACGCGTCGACTCGCGATTGATTTTGATTGATCCCTACACATCCTCGACTCGGCACGTCGGAATCCTCACCGCCAGCCATGTCCTACTACCCATCCCAGCAGCAGCAGTACCTCCCTTCATCTCAGCAGCAACAGCAGCTTCAACCCTATCAGCAACAGCAGCAGCAGCAACAACAACAGCCCCCTCAATCTCTCTACCCTTCGACCAACTCATCCTCTCTCCAAAAGCATGTTCCTCCACCAGCTCATCCGCTCCCACAGCTTCAGCCAGAGGAGGACCCAACTTACGGTCCTCTTGAAAGAGCTGGCAAAATCGTTGGAGACCAGCTCGTGAGAGATGCTAATCTAGTGGGCGATTTGGGAGATGGTCTTCAAGGTAAGGATCGACTGCTGTCTTCGTCTTACGATGATCGACTCGTTCGCTCGGCTTGATCAAAATGTGGCCAGAGTAGAAACTGATCTGAGGCACGATATTTCAGGAACGACGTCGAGAGCGTACACCCTACCACCTTCACCCAACTTTGCATCGTTCGTCAAGAAGCGAACCTACAACATTCCCGACGGTCTCTTTGCCGAGTACGAAGGTCCGTATGACAACCCCCATTCGTTGTTTCATCTAAATCCTGACGTCACTTTCGATTTGTTGATACCCAGCCCTCACCCACAAATGCTTTATGGGCATCTTCCCCGAAATCGACCGAGCTTGGATGACGATCGACAACAAGCTCTTCCTTTGGTCATTCCATGACTCCGCCGATTTCTCTCGATACGACGCTCAGTCTGAACTCATCCTCCACGTCGGACTCGTCAGAGCCAAACCAAACGTCTTCATTGACGCCATCACCCATCTTCTTGTCATTTGTACGCCGACCACCCTCATCCTTCTCGGTCTCAGCAACGCCACCAGTAACGGTTCGAGCCCGTCCGATTTGACCTTGTACGCAACGGACTTGAGCATCAGTACAGACGGAGTCGGAATGAGTGATGTAAGGAGCATGCCGAATGGGAGGACATTCATGACGGGCTCGGATGGATGTCTCTACGAGATGCAGTATCAGGCGGCGGATGGTTGGTTCACGAAGAGGTGCTCGTTGATCAACTGGACGGGTGGTGGGGGCGGACTTGGTGTCCTTGGAGGATTGGTCCCTGAATTCTTGAAGGGAAAGCAAGAGGGTGAGCCTCGGTTTGAGCTGACTTGAACTCGAATCGTTAGCTTATCCCCCTTTGGCCTTGTCCACACCTTCAGATCCCATCGTCCACCTCACCATTGACCCTTCTCGCTCGGTTCTTTACGCCTTGACCAAGTTCTCCAACATTGAACTCTTCCTCATCGGTTCTGATGGAACCTCTCTTACAAAGATCGCTCGTGCATCCGATATCTGTCGAACGGCTCTTATGCTTGCACCGGACGCTCATGCATCGCTTCAATCGAACGGCTTCACTATCATGAGTGTCTCGGCCATCGGAACAGGAGAGGGCGAAGGAGGAGCTCAGATGGTCGCAGTTACTGGCCGAGGTACATTCACAATCTCCGATTCTGTCAATTGAGGCATCAGTAGTTGGGAAGCATCTATCGGAGCTTGTTCATTCTTATTCCTCTTTCTATCGTGATTTCACCAGGCGTCCGACTATACTTTTCGTATCACCGAAAAGGTTATGCTGGAATTCGACCCACCGCCGGACCCCCCAACGCTCTTGAACTGACCCACGTCCGACTTCGACCTCTCGATCTATCCGTCGATGATCCCAACCTCTCCCCTCCTCTCATCCTTCCAGCCAACAATCCCGTGTCGGCATCATCAACGTATCTTGGTGGCGTCTTCATTGCCCCTCAAAAGAGTTCGAGGGACAATCTCGACGTCGTCCTCTTCACGACGGGAGATTTGGGTCGATTGAGCCAAGAGGTTTCCCAAGGTGGTCAACAGCAGCAACTTCAGCAACAACACCAGCAGCAAGGTCAACAGCAGATGTCGACCTACTCTTCCCCACCATCCTTCACCCGCCCTCCTCTCATTGAACAAGCTCTGGCTCTTCCCATTGAAGGACGCACCTGGGCAGTCGCCGAAGTTCCTCACCCTCTCTCTTCATTCTCTTCGCTTGCTTGCCCACCAAGCCTCAAAGTTCCGGGTCGAGGTGAATTGCGGCTCAACGAGCTGTCAGCTCAGACGGGCGTTTCGCAGAGGACGTTCCTCATCTTAAGCAACATGGGCATGCATGTTATCGTCAAGCAACGTCCAGTTGATATCCTCAAGGCGGTCCTTGAGGCCGGCGCTGGTGGAAGAGAGGGAGAAGTCGTCGCTTTCTTCGACAGGTGAGTCGACTAGGGAGTAGACCTCCGCATTTCCTTCCTCTTGTCCTAATCACTTCACCACGCTTGACACCCTTCCTCGCCCCCTGTTCACTTTCCGCTCCAATTTCATTCGTCGCACCTCCCACCACCCAGCTTTGGACGAGACCAATCATGCGCAATGTGTCTCGCACTAGCTTCTGCACCCGAACCATCTGCGTCCTTAGGTCAGGGCCTGCTCTCGTCAGCCATCCCGGGGCCCATCTCGCCAGATGCTGTCGCAGGGGCCAAAAGATTGTTTTACGAGTTTGGAGGAAAGCCGGTCAAGGTCGATCGGGGATACGGACCTCCGAGTGAGTTACGCTCTTCAACCCGAGACTGGTTGGAACATCGAGAGTCTTAAGGGGGGAGGGAGGCTTACGTTGTCATTGGATTGTATACTCAGGTCAAGCCAACACTCAAGTCTTCTTCAGTGGTCGTCATGAGGGAGTTTCCATCTACCTTTCGCGTCTACTTAGACCAATCTGGAGAGAGAAAGTCTCGCGCTTGTCGTGAGTCCCGACAACGATCTCGACAGGTTCGACATCTTTCTCGAAACTGATCCTCTGAGTTGTATCTATCCAATTCAGCTCGACTCCGGAGAGTCCGAATACTCAAATTAGCGCAGTGGCAGAGTCGGTTTTGATCTCGGTCCAGAGAGATCTCAATTCCCTTAAGAACTTTATCGATCGGTAAGAATTGTCATCACCAGCTGTTCTCTGTCCAAATATATCTGGGCAGTAACGGATGGCTTCATTAACCTATTCCATCAATCTATTTGCCCTACCTAACCAGGAACTCGCAACTCTTCACGTCCGGCCCTGCTCTCGATCATCCACATGATCGATCGAGTGAAGTTGAGGCTTGGAAAGCGGAACAAGCTTCGCTCTCTTCGCTCGTCGCACTCGTCACCCAGGCCATCGAGGCTCTCTCTTTTGTCTTACTTCTCATTGACTACAAACTTTCAGAGACGCTGCTTAGGTGAGCGAGGCATTTCGCGCTGCCTAGCTTATCGTGTTAGGGAAGTCTGGGAAGATGCTGATTACGAGCCCAAACCGGTTGCACTCCGTTGCAGATGCTCGCCGGACCTGCAGCAATCCTTCTTGGATTTGACTTATCAGGATCTTTTGACTAAGAAGAGCGGACGGGATGTAGCTAGGAACGTTGTCAATGCCATCATCTACCAGCAGATCGGCGCTCAGATCAGCGTATGTTGTACCGCTCTGTTCAATTGGTCGTACTCTCTTGAGTCACCCTTGCTCAGCAGTCCTCATCGTTGCCCATTTGTGCCGCTTTATATATATCCTAGATCGACACTATCAGCGAGATCCTTCAGCAACGGTGTGGTTCGTTCTGTCGATCAGACGACGTTATCCTCTTCAAGGTCAGTCAACTTTGTAACGTTGCTACTCAGTTAGATATGCTCATGCTGATGGTCCTGATCAATGATCGCCCTAGGCACTTGAGGGTATCAGAAAGGCCAAAGACACTCGAGATCCTGCCGAGAGGAGGGAGTCGCTTCAAGAATCGCTTCGGTGAGCTGATCCAATCTTCTCATCCTTGAGTCTGTGAGATTACTTAGCCTGATCCTTCTTTGGACTCGATAGGCTATTCTCGAAAGGCACCTCGACACTTTCGCTTTCCAAACTGAAGGAGACTTGCGGAGAGTACCGAAGCCTCCGGTTCCCGGCTGGTCAGTCCTCATGTCCCTGTTTTTTTTTATCTCCTTAGATAGCCCTATCTTTACACTGATCCCCATTCCGTCGCTCGCTAGGTGCCATCGAACTCCCTCTCAAGTGTGCTCAGGACTGGGATCCCAAAGGTCAAGCCATCGGGTACATCAAGGATGGTGAACAGGCGAATGATCCACGAAAGCTCGCATACGACGAGAGGATCGCTTGCTACCAATGCGTATTCGAAACGCTGCTCGCATTTGATGAGATGTTGAACGACGAGATCAATGGACACAGTGAGTCAGAGGTTGGATCGTAGCTTCCTGTTCCCTGTGTGACGACGGTTGCTGATGCCATTTTAATCTCGTCCGCTTGTCAGGTCCGGGAGGAGATGTCGAGGGTCTCCGAGCAGACGCCTATAACCAAGCGCTCTCCTCTGAGGACCCTCTCTTCCACTCTTCCCTGTACGACTGGCTCATCTCACGTCGAATGACTGATCAGTTGCTTGAGGTCAGTGAGATCTCCGCCAGTTGAGTCATATAGCGTCAACCGCTGAGCGTTCATCGTGTCTACATCCAGATTCGAACGCCTTTCATCGAACGATATCTCGCCCGCGAACCGCTTAGTCACGCTCGATCGGAGCTTTTGTGGCAATACCATGTTCGAAATGGCCATTACTCTCAAGCTGCTGTCGTCCAAGCTGCACTCGCTCAATCGACAGAGTAAGTGCATCGATTTCGCCTGGTCTCATAGCGAGAGGCGCATTTGAGATATCGTTTTCTGATCCATCAATTCCTCTTCTCATCTGTCCACTCAGACTCCCCCTTCCCCTCCCTCAACGACTCGAATACCTCACTCTCGCCGTCGCCAACGCCAAATCAACCGGCTCCTCTCGTTCAGCTCCAAATTCGGTCGAGTTCCTCACGGATTTAGAGGAGAAACTCGAAGTCGCTCAAGTTCAGATCGAAGTTTACAGAGCAGTCTACGAACACACCAACATGGATGAAGATCTCAAGAAGGAGCTTATGGCCAAGTTGAATGAGAGGTTGTTGACGATCTCAGAGGTCAGTGAGCGGAATCGGTCTGTCTGTCTTGGTTGGCATGAACTCATTCGGGTGGGGTCGGACACGCCTGTTTGGTATTCTTCAGCTCTATCTGGACTTTGCAGAGCCATACGAGATGCTCGAGATCGTCCTCCTCATCCTCCACACCTCGGATCATCGCGACCCGGCTCTGATCGCAAAGACCTGGGAAGGTATCATCGAGCGAAGCAAGTACCATATTCATCTTGTGTATCTCCAACACCGCGTACCATCCGCTGACGTCTTCGACTTTGTTTGCTGTGGCATGATCAGCCGACGCCGAGTCGGAAGGTGATCGACTGGATGCTGTCGCTGGTGTCATTTCTGATCTCGGTCGAAGATTCTATCCTTCCGAGACAGCATTCCCACTAGGTAGGCATCCTGACATCCACTAGCTACTCTCCCAAGTTGAATCCACCCACGTGGACGACTCGTTCTGACTAGGACTAACCGACCAACTCACATCCGTCTTCGCAGAGTTCCTCATCCGTCGATTGGAAAAGTATGCCCTCGAAAACCGTGCAGCATCTCGGCCTGGCTGGGTGGCCATCATGATGCGACAGGCAGGCGTAGAGTATGAGCGGATTTTCGACGTCTACTACGTCATCTTTGAGGAGAAGGTAAGGCGGCGTTAGATCCTCGCGTTCCATCTTCCTTCAGTCACGAGAAATATGACTTGGTGATTGACTGTTGTTGGACGTTGGGAATTCACAGATGGCTCCCTGGCACAACGACGATGCTCTGACGTTTCTCGCTTCGGATATCGGATCGCTTCTATCTGGATGGTGCGCTCTCTTCCCTCTTCTCAACTTTCATGCTTATTCTGACCTTTTGTCATCCTTCTTTCCATCGTCTGTCAGGTTCGCCGAGTGGACTCGTTCACAGTCGGCCTACAATCAACGTCCAACATCTCGCTTCCCTGTCCTTCAAGTCGAGGAGTTCCTGACGAACGGACTCCTTCCATGCTTCAACGCTATCGATGAGGCAGACCCAAGGAAGCAGACGCTCAGGAGGCTGAAGAGGGAGATGATGGCGACGCTCTAGATGTTCAACGGATAGGGGTATTGTCCGATTATGATGAATCCATCTTTCTATCGCTCCATTTTTCTGTTCATCTTCGTCCCTTGGCATCATTCAAAACCGGGTCTCGTGTGACTGATCATCGAGCCTCGGTCTGATCCCCTTTCAATCTCGGCTGACGGGGTTTCTGCTCTCCTCGCGTCCAAAATGGCGTTCTGACCCCCCTCTCTCCCTCCACTCCTTTCCCTCTGACCATCACGTACAGTCTATCGTGTCAATCTTGTGTCCCACTCCTTCTTCCTTCCCTTCGCTTTATCCGATAGACGGACGACTGCAGGACAGCTCGACCAAACTTCTATCCGTGACACACCATTACACACACGTACACGCCTTCACTTCTCCATCTCCTCTTTCTCACTCAACGCCATTTCTTTTTCTCCTCGCTGAGCGAGCAGAAAAAACTCCCTCACGTAGCAGACAGCGAACGCACTCCCCCAACATTCCCCCGCTCGCATGCTACTTCCGACTCGGCTTGTGCTCACTTTCTTTTCTTGGTCTGCGATCTTGAGAGTCGCAAAAGCAGCGGGCTCAGTCGATTGGGTCACACCCAACGATGGAGAATTCTTTGCTAGGGGTGATAGTATCACGGCCTCTTGGTGAGTGCTGATCACGGCCATCGCTCGACCACAGGACACGCCCCTGCCCATATCTGCGCCCATTCATCAAAACGCGCTCGGCCGACTCGACGATCTGCTCTAGTTTTCTCATATACATTACTCTTATCATGTATAGGACATCAACTGGCGTAGTTTCTCCGAGCTTCAGGCTTTGCTCGTCCGAATCGACATGTGGGGCTGCCATTTGGCCCACAATCACCACTGACGCCGAAGGGGTGAACCACATCACACTGTAAGTGCTTTAAACTGACTTGGTATATGTTCACCGTAAGTTCAGAGCTGAATAGGCTACACCGGCCATATCGTCTGGTAGGACTGCTCCAACGATGGATGACGACACGCCGTTCTTCTTGACGATGAGGGGCGATGATATGGAGACGTTCACTTCACCTAGATTCAGCCTTCTGGGCAAGTCCATCCTCCTCTGTCCCTTTTCAAGCTAGAAATCTTACACTGACTATTCGTCGACCACCCCGTTCCTCAGCTGGTGCTCAACCTGCCGTTACTGCAGCCGAGTCCAACTCGGTGGATCCGTCCGCAACGGAAGACGAAGAGCCTTATCCCTCACCTTCAGCTATCGCCGAGGAAGAACCTTACGAAGACGAGCAGGACTCAACTTCTTCGACTGACGTGGAACCGGCAACTTCGACGTCCAGACCACCGAAACCCTACGAGACAATCCCTCCCTCTCCCCCTCCTCAAACTGCAACCACTGATATCGAAACGCCATCACAACTCGACAATAATCTGACTGCACCCACGTCAGCCGATACGATAGCTTCACCTTCGCTCGTCCCTGCCCTCTCTGCGGCACCCGATTCGGCCAGTGCATCTGCCAAAGCCATCTCTGCTGCTGCATCTTCATCGAATGCATCAGCTCCCAATGTCAAGGCTATCGCCATCCCCATCGCTAGTCTCGGTCTGATCGCGTTGGGAGCTCTGATCTTCTGCCTTCGACGCAAACCTGGAGAGGGAAAGAAACCGATCGCCGCGGTGGTGGCTAATCCTTACGCTCTGGGCGCGGATATCGAGAAGGGTTTGGCGAGTTTGCACCAGGAGAAATCGACTGCGGCGATGACTTCGATGAGATCTTCGAAGAGCTCGTCACCTCAGGGATTCAACGTAGTCCCTACCTTGGCCAAGCTTCACCCTGCCGCATCAACTCGGGATCAAGAACGCCGAAGCCGCGAGGATAGTCGAGAACGATACGAAGAGGACAGCTACACTCGATCACCACCTCGTCGCCGTACTTCTCGAGGATCTCCCAGTTCATCTCAATCCACTCGCGGGGCAGCTCAGTCAAACCCCATGAGATCATACCCCATCTCTCGCTCATCGACAGTCTCCTCCTCGTACACTTCGATGTCATCTCAAGGAATACCTTCTCCCCTCCCGCCTCGTCGGTCAGGTTCGGACCGACGACATTCTCATCATCTTGAACCCAGTACACCCCTTTACTCGTCGTCCTCTCGAGATCGCTTGTCTCCCCGAGACTACCCGACTCGATCATCCCGTCAACCTGAATCTCCCTACGACAAGCATCAAACCCCGCATCCTCGATCATTGATTGCCAGTCCATCACCTTCTCCTACTTCCTACCTCGATCCTCGGACCCTAGCAACACCATCATACCTCCCTTCCCATGCGGGCTCTCCACTCGGCTCCGAACTCGACTTGGGGTTCAGTTCATTCCCATGGAAAGACACACCTTACACTCCGTCGCTTTCACCACCTTACCTACCGACTCTTCGAGGGGTCTCGGGACGATCTGGAATGGGGATTGATAGGTCGAGGAGTGGGAGATCGGACGATAGGAGGAGCGCGGTGGGAGGTCCTAGAGAGAGAGGAGGAGGAGGCGGAGGAGGAAGCAGAAGCCCTCACGGAAGGGATTTGAGTAGGATGGACACGATGAACTCGAGGGTTAGTGGAGATTCGAGGAATGGAGGTGGGAGTGAAGCTAGCTTCGATGCACTTTACGATCATCTTCAAAACAGTTTGCAGGGTCGAAAGTAGATGTAATTGGGTTTGTTTGGTGTGATGAAGAGGAAGAGGGGTTCGAACAGGTTTGGATTTTGTTATGATGGTTGTGAGATGAAGGTAGGAGTGTTGGCTTGATATTGTGGCTGGTTAAATCTAGATGTATATACGAATGGTAGTTGTGTAGAGTGAGAAAAGAGAAAAAAAAAAAGAAGCTGTGTTAACGTTTCCCGCAGCCGATCTACAGATCAAACCGTCATCCTGTCCCTTTCCTCTCTTCCACTTCCATCACCTCAAGACCCCAAATACAGCCGTCAGATCGAGTCATCGCCTAAAAACAACATCATCGTCAGTCGAGTACAACCTCAGCTTCGAGTATGAGAAAACATGACTCCCAAACCAGTCGCTGTCCCTTCGGACTAAAAGCTGTTCATTCCGTGGGAGCTCCATACGGCGTGTCTGACTAGTCGTATTGATCCTACAGCTCAATCATCGTGACATCTACTTTACCGTCAAGCTTTTGCCAAGTCAAGATCTTCCCCTCGTCAAGTCGAACCCCTATCACCCACCTCCCCACAGTCAATTCGGCCCCTCTCGTCCAAGATATCCCCCAAGTCGGCCTTGATCCACAACATGTCCAACCCGAATCGATCATCTTATCTAGACGACTCTGACTACGGCTTTCAAGCTCGACCGGCACCATCCTATCATACTTCCGGTTCAGTCACCCACGATGACTCCTCGACGCTAGCCCGACCGAATGCAGCAGCAAGTGACCCAGTAGCATCAGAGCTCTCCCATCCTTATGGTTCTCGTCCCGAAAGTATCGCCACACAACGTTCTGGTGAACCACCCTCTTCGTCTTATCCGTCGTACACTGCACCTCATCAACCTCATCTCGAACCAAGTTACTCTGGTTTTATCCCACCTTCGACCTCTGGGGATCTTGGAATCATTCCTGAGACTCAAAGATCCCAGCATCAGTCGTACTATCAGGATCCTTACGAATCGCATGGCGGTGCTACATCGAGAAACTCGGATTACCCTTCGGGAGGAGATGAAGAAGACGGACGGGATGGATTGGTTGGAAACGCAGCTAGGATGGGTAGGATTGGTTCAGATAGGGATCTAGGTGATCCTGAAGATGGCGGGATGAAGAAAGGAGTGAGATTCAGTGGGATGGGTGAGTTGTTTCTTCTCAACGTTCTTGGCGTAGAGGAAGCAAGTCGGACGACTAAAATCTCGCATATGAATCGTCTCTAGGTTACTCGGATCCCCTGGCATCTCAAACCGTCATTCGAACGGAGTCTACCTTCAAGGACAAATTGCTTGCTCAAGTTGGTCTTGATGGAAGTCGAAACCCAATCGAACAGCAGATTGAAAACAAACGTTAGTCATCATCATTCATCATATTTCAACAGGCTCGGACGGATCATGATAATCTACCATCATTCCTAACTTCATCCGGCGTGCAGGTCGAGGCATTGGGAAACAGAAACGACCTTGGGCTGCCTATGCTCTCGCTATCGGTATGTACAAGTAGCAGTGCGTCTAACCAAATATCCCACTGATGTGATGCCTTCGCCTATACGCTAGCGATGATCGTTGTCATGATCGTCGAATTTGTTCGAAACAAGCAGCTTTCGGGTTCCGTCATCGCAATCAAACCCACTTTCAACTGGATGAGTTAGTCTGGCCTGGAATCTTTTGATTGAGTTTGTTTTCACACATTATGCATCTGACCGTCGATTAATTCCTCCAAGTTGGACCTCAATCGACCGTTCTCATCCGTATGGGTGCTCGATTCGTTCCCTGCATGAAAACTGTCGCAGATGCTCCTCTTACTTACCCGATGCAATGCTTCAACACGACCACTTCGACCATGTCAGTACACCCTGTCCAATCTCTGTTCATCGATTCACCTAACTTGATGACTGAGGCCATTTATCAACGAGCACAGCACCCTGTCCGAAGCATGTACTATCGGGGAAATCTGTGGACTCTCAACAACAGCTACTCCGAATCAAACCTTTCGATTTTTCTACCCAATCGTACGCACCCTCGTTTGGTTTATCCTTCTTACTCTCTCTCGAACCCTCTCATCTTATCCTCGTTCTACTCTGAAAACGACCAGTTCCTTCACGCTGGTCTGGTTCATCTCGCACTCAATCTCCTCGTGCTTCTCTCAGCTGGAGCCCAAATTGAACGTGAAGTGGGAACGATCTCGTTCCTCATCATCTTCTTTGGCGGGGCCATCTTTGGGTTTGAATTGGGAGGAAACTTTGCCCTACCAGGTGTACCGAGTGTGGGAGCGAGTGGTGGAATCTTTGCACTCATCGCGGTTGGTTATGTGGATTTGGCTGAACATTGGCAGGTTTGTTCTCGAAAACAATCGAGTGGAATCGATGTGAAGATCTGATAGGAGTTGATTCGATCGCTGATTTGGGTTCATTTCACTTCCCCTACGATTGCCGTTCGCTAGTTCAAGCCAAGACCTAAATTACAGACATTCTTCATGACCATCGAGTTGGTCCTCATGAGTGAGTTGTATCCATGTGGTTGCCAATTCACACCTATATGCTGGATCTTCCTGATCAACTTCCCTCTCTGTGATATCAGTCGGAATGGGATACATGTATGTTCTATTGTCTCTCCACTCTCGTTTGCCCACACTGTCTACGATACTGAGGCGTACTCTCTTCAATCTCAAGTCCTTTCCTCATCGACAACTTCGCTCATCTCGGCGGACTCGTGATGGGTCTTCTTTTAGGCATCATCCTCTACCCATGTATCAGCACCACAAAGAGGCACAGCTTCATCGTGTGGTCTCTCAGAGTCATCGCTTTGGCTTTGATCGCGCTTGCTTTCGCCCTTATCACCATCAACGTCAGTCCTGTCTCTTTGGAAGACAGCAAAATAGAGTGGAAGCTGACAACTCTCGTACAAATGTACTACACACACACTCTCTCTCTCTGTGTTTTCCTGTCTTTGTAGTTCTACAAACCAGACTCCACTAAAGCATGCACATGGTGTCGATATCTTTCTTGTCTACCAGTAGCGCAAACTAATTACGTAAGGACCTTGCCACCCTTCCCCCTAATCTTGTCTCCTGTCAGCTCTCAGATGCTACATAAACCCAAACTAACGCTTCATTTCTTCTCCTTCTTCTTCCTTCTTCTTTTACTCAAGTGCAAAGGAACTGGTCTCCCATCTATCAGTTCAACGACCAAAAGACTCTTCTGGCCCTAAAAAAAAAAAACTAGATGAATTTCCTTCCTCGTTCGTTCGTTTGTTTTCATCGTCATAAATCTCGTCTCCTTTTTCATTCTGTTCCTGCCATCTTTCACTTCACCGTGTCTTCCTGATGCTTGAGCCCTCCTTTGAGAGACAGACGAGTCACTCCTGCGTGAAGATTCATCCCCCCCTCCCCACCCCACCCACGGGATCCTTTTCACACACATCGAGTTGACCCTGACGCAATTCTGTTCTTTCTCTTCCTACTTTTTGAGTAACAGAACATAGCTTCGGTGTCTGATCTGTTCATGTCCCCCCCCCCCCCCCCTTTTTTTTTTTTTTTTTT